>PVHY01020604.1:0-25248 GCA_004024945.1 Uropsilus gracilis
CCCCCGCCATGAAACTAGGAGCACTCTGGACTTAGTTTTCTTCGCCCTCCAAGTTTTCCTTGGCAGATTCCTGCAGCAGAACATCCAACAAAAATGCGCTGATGACAATGGAATGTACCAGCTCATGCTGTCAAAGGTCATTCCATTGCATGGCATCCTGTGACACACACAAAATCAGCTTAGTCAGAAGCACGTGTGCCATGAGTCATGGCGGGACCTGAATCGGGTATTGTGCAGTACAGTTCAGCAGGTGCCCCCATCACTCCTCTGTACCCCATGTCCAATGAGCAATGCCTGGTGGTGCCAAGAAACCCCATGTGTGACTGCAGAAAAATGCCCAGTGTCAGCCTGCTCCAAGTGGTCTCTGCACATGGCACATACTTGGCACCCACTAACAAGGCCATGGCCAAAGCCCATGGATCTCCCCTTGCAAAATGGGAGCTATCACACCCACACAGGGGAAGCACATGTTGTCAGTCTTCACTTCGGTCAACTTCTATACAGACAGCCTTGGCCACCACAGAAAATGTGGAAAAACCACTCAGTTAGAGAAAGGACATATGGAGTTAGTTGTGGAAGGAAACAAATAGGAGATTACCATTTATGAGAATTTCATGTTCCCAGGAATAATAGATGACTTGTCTCCAAATTCCAGTGATAGTATAGATTTTCCCTTGGAAATTGCCATGCTCATGTATAATTAAAAGTAAAGCACAAGTGGTCGGCTCTGAGGAGTAGGAGCTAAAAGGTGTGAGAGAGCTATGTAGAGCTCTTATTCTAAACCTTGATCCTTTATATCAATTCCCTCTTTGATCCGTGCATTATACTTTACCCTTCTATAGCTGATCTTCGCATATAGTTGATCTTATATAATCACATGCATTTGTGAAAACTTCTAGAAGAGTGCATATAAGATTTATATCTTTCACTGTAGGCACTTTTTCCTAAATGCAAAAACAAATATTGACTTGACATGTGGAAATGTTTACACATGAAGTAACCAACTTCTGCAACTTGTTTCAAAATGCGTTAAAGAGGATATGGATTGCTGGATCAATAGAGAGGTGAGTAAATTAGATGTCAGTAAAGTAAAACAAACACACCAAATTAATGGGTATAGAATCTAAGGAGTATTTTCTGTTATTCTTCCAAATCGTGTCTATTTGAAAACTTCACTTAAACACATTGAAAAAAAATGAAAATATGTAGAAAAGAGAAATCCTGGGATTCTCCTTGAGTTGAGGGCAGATGAAAACATCACATCAAATTGTCCAGCTATCAAAACACTGCTTTCAGAAAAGCAGTCTGCCTCTTGGAAAGGCCTGGATGACCCAATGTGAAATCAAATGCCTCTAAAATAAACCTGGTCATGAAACTGGGCTTCTGAGGAGATGACTAGTAATATGCATGTGAAAGTCTTGCAGAATGGTACACAAGAGAGGAATTGCAAGAAGGGCTTGATTTAAAAGAGGTTGTTTCTAACAGTGCTTTAAGCTTCAAGATAACTTCAGTTCATACCATTGGCAGATGCTTCCCCATACAACTCACTTCCTGGAGGTCTTAGATCA
This sequence comes from Uropsilus gracilis, assembly GCA_004024945.1. Lineage (NCBI taxonomy): Eukaryota > Metazoa > Chordata > Mammalia > Eulipotyphla > Talpidae > Uropsilus > Uropsilus gracilis. Next base: position 1,569 of record PVHY01020604.1, read on the forward strand.
TCTAGTGCTGTGGGATACTGGGGGTCTCCACAAGGGTGGATGGGAAAAATGACACTGGATCTCACTCTTGTTGCTTAGAAACACAAGTAACTATGTGCACCCTTCAGCTCTATGTGAGTCTATGATGCAGTCTATGTGTAATCTACGGTCTGGTCTATGGTATACTCTATGTGTAGTCTACGGTGTAGTCTACATGTACTCTACAGTGTAGTCTACGTGTAGTCTATGTATAGTCTACATGTAGTCTACAGTGTGGTCTGTATATAGTCTATGGTGTAGTCTACCTATAGTTTACATGTAGTCTACATGTAGGCTATGGTGTAGTCATTGTGTTATCTACAGTGTGGTCTATATGTAGTCTATGTATAGCCTACAGTGTAGTCAATGTGAGTCTATGGTGTAGTCTAGAGTGTAGTCTATATGTAGTCTCTGGTGTAGTCTACTGTGTAGTCCATATGTAGTCTATGGTATAGTCTATATGTAGTCTACAGTGTAGTCTATGTGTAGTTTATGGTGTAGTCTATGTATAGTCTACAGTGCAGTCAGTGTGAGTCTATGGCATAGTCTATGTGTAGTCTATGGTATAATCTATGTGCCTTCTCTGTTGTAGTCTACATGAGTCTTATGGCAGGATTCTCCAACTGTCTGATATTCTGACAGTGTTTTCAGAGTGACTCTCAGCTGGATGGGCCTATTTGTCAACATCTGACTTCAATAACAGGGAACAGATACCTCATAAAGAGTGCTTTGGGAAAAGTAGGTGTTTAATAAGGTTCAGTCATGTATGTCATTGTGTCTTAATAAAATCTGCCCCAATATTGTTTGAACAAAAAGAAGCAATGCAACAACGAGATTGAGATCTATCAGAAGCCCTTAGTCTATGAGGAAGAGATGTGATTTGATGAGACAGAGAATCTGACTGGGATCAGAGCAATGTCAAGGGAGACCTTGAAATGATGAAATGATCAGCAGAAAGGGTCTGGAGGAAGAAGTAGAGCACCCAAGGGTGCTGGAGTCCCCTTCTCAGACTGCTCTGAGATCTTTAGACCAGTACTTAAACTCTGTGAGCCTCAGGTTTCTTGTCTGCACAAGACAAACAGTGCTTTCCTCGAGAGTCATCCTGAGGATTACTTATGCTAAGAGAAAAGCGTGATTGATGTAAAGTTTCCAGCAGCTGAGATCCAAAAGAAATGAAGGCAAACGCTTAAGAAGGCCTCCCTGCTGGACTAGCCTGCTGGCTGTGCTTACATGTGGAAAGGAAGGCTGGATGGAAAGTCACAGCTTGGGGTCTCTCAGAAGGTCGTGGAGGAGGGTCAGGATCAGGGATCAGAAAACCCACCATCATGGTCTAAGAGGCTGCTTAGGAGAGGTGTTTGGGAGGACATATCCCAGCTCAGATGCCGGGGACTTGGTAAACAAATGTGTAAGTGAAGACACGTTTCTTCACGTGTGAGAAGGTGAGATACCAGGACTCAAGACACCAGAGGGAATTTTCTTCCTGAGGAATCCCCTATTTGCTTTGTTACCAGCACTAGAAGGTAAAGAAATACTGCATATTTCCATCATTACCAGTTACTTCTCGTATCTGCCTTGTTACTGGAGGATGACATGGAAGGGGCCAGTGTTAAGGTATGGTTTCTACTGGGTCTACAAAGAGCAGAAAAAACAATTTCTAAAAACATCAGCTTAAATAACTGACGATGTGTATGGAGACCCATTGGCCAGACTGGAATTCCAGTGGAAACTACACATCTTCTCCAGGAAAAATGCTTTCACTTTGAGTGTGGAGAGTTGTTTCTAACAGCAGGACAAATTTGCACCTACTTACTGAGCATATTCATTGCCCAGAGATGTGATCTTCCAGGGGCATGAAAATGGCAGTGTTGCTAGGCAAGCAGCTTCCTTCAGAAGTGGAGAGTAAACATTTCATCGCAGTTGTGCATGAACTAAACAGAACATAATCCACAAACACATCCCCCCTTCAAGTTCTTTGGAGAATTCCATGAAATGGTGCTGCCAGTAGGAAAATTCGTAAGAAAAAAAAAAATAGAACAAGTTCTTAAAAATCCCGTATTCATGATCTGAGTCTAGGATTCTAAGCTAGCAAAGTTATTGCATGCATTCAACCAAGTGACAAGTCATTTACTAAATGATGATTCTTGATTACAAGAAATTTTTAAAAAATGATTTCCCACTAAGATTTTTGCCTATTTCCTAAAATGGCAGCTTTGAAATATTGTAGAATAGACCCACATGATCTTCAATAAACCAAATAAAAAAAGATATCACTTTATCTTCCCCAAATAGAAAAGCCCTTTGATGTCAGGCTTAAGGAAGCTTGAGGCTCAAACAGTTGATTCCAATACTTCTCCGTGACCCGGGCTGTAGTTTTTCAATAGTACAGGCACATTTTACCCTTGTTCAAAGACTGTTTGGAGAGGTGGAGCAATTTTATTGGGCTTCCAAACCTTATAAAAGAGAATTGCTTTCCTCAGCTGACTCTGTTCCATCTGGGAGGCCAGCTTCCAGCACTGGGTGGAAATTATGTCTTGATCATCAGCCTTTTAAATCTATGGAAAATTTCTGTATCTTTTTTTTTATTGAAGTGTTAAAAGGAAATGCTTGTCATGTAAGCTGAAAGGAAAATTCATACTTTTTTGACCCTTAAAAGAAGCAAAGATGTAAGTGTGTAAGAACATTCAAGCAGGGGGGAAAACCACTTTCCAGTGCAATTTAGAACTTGTAATTTTACATTGTCTTCCTCAGCCTCGTGTCTGGAAGTTACCAGAATTCTCAAGATTTTTCCTTACTTTTGTATTTTGTGTGTGTGTTTTCATTTTTGGTATTTTTTTTTTACACTGCACTTTATTTATTTATTTATTTATTTTTTTGTATTTAGAAAGTGGTGGTTCTCACAGAAAACCCTAGAGAAGTAGATTTTTCCTGTGGGGTCCTGTGATCAAATTCTGTGAGATTATGCTCTAACAGTACAAGACAGACTTCTAAAAGCCACTTCTCCACACCCCACACCACCTCCTTTCCAGCAACAGAATTGAAAGAGCAGACTTCTGCATTTGACTTTAACTTTGGACCCATTCAACCTCTATGACTAAGGTCTCATCTTTTTTCATTCTTTTTAATCCCCACAATTATAATCTTATTTCCTTGGTTTTATTTTTCACTATATATTTCTCTTTGATCTTCTTTTAAAAAAACTCTACTTACCTATCTTTTTAATGGTCCCATAGTTTTTTTAAATCAAATTATATCCATTTATTATTAATAAAAATTGATCTTTATCAAGTCATAATTGACTAGGAATGACTGAATGGAGTTGATGCATAACTTGGTGTCTTGGCCTTGTGAAATGATCACCACAAATGAGTCAACTCTTAGGATCAAGACAGATATTTGGAAGCCACCAATGGCACAAGGGGTCCTGGAAGGTGCAGAAATACATGCACACACTCCTGAAATCAGAAAACCCAAGGAGGATGTTCCTGCAGGGGGGGATTTCCTGCACAATGCCTAGTATAGGGCATGACTCACAGACACAGTGTAAAACAACAGCAAGATTTACTGACACAGGAAGTGAGAAGAAGGGAGAGACAGAGGGAGGGAGCATATTCCTAGGCTGACAAATGACATAGACATCATCCTGAGCTAGTGTCTACTGAACAGAGAGTGAGGTCCAAGCCAAAGCCACATGTGCTAAGAGATACCCTCCTTTCCAATGGCTTGATTGTCAGAAGCTTAACTGGTTAACTGTCTCCAAAACTGTAGTTTGAATACCGAAAAGCCTGACAGTTTATCTGATCCAAGGCCTCAGCTCTGCCCTACTTCCCATCAATACCTGCTCAGGGAGTAGAGTTGAAAAGCTCTACCTTCTACCATCAAATTGGCTGTTAGCACCACTCACTGGTTTGGAGGTCATTTCCCACCATTCCCCTTACACACCTTGTGACCAGGGTGGAGAGTATGTGTGCAGGCCAGTATGTGAGTGTAGAATTTTGAATGATTAGCATTCTTCCCCAATCTCTTCACACTCTAATGGCATGGGATAACCACACATGGCACCTCTTGTTCTGGCTTCTTAAAACAGATGTGCTAGAAATTGGAATTGGAAAGGTGGGTGGATGACTTCTAGTTAACTTCCAAACACATGACTTGTAAATAATCAAGAAGCTCAAAGAAGTAGATCCTTTTTGTGTCAACAACTAACATTTTATAATGGGCTAAGTGAGTTGTACAGCTTAGCGCATTTGATTATCGAATTGCTTCAACTGGATGAGGGGCTGCTCTTATGTTCACTTTTACAAATGAGGAAACCATAGCTTAAGAAGATTAAGTGTCTTGAAAAAAAGATCATACACTTAATATGTGGGAAAACCTAGCTTTGACTCCAGGCAATCTGATTTCAGAATTCACACTTTAGACTAGTCAATAGTCTAGTTATAACTGATAGTCAACATCTTGAATTAGGAATATTTTAAGTGTCGTGTCTTCTGAATCATAAACAAATTATTCTACATGTGTCCATATTGCATGTAGTTTGTTGAGACTTGCACATATTTTAAACTTTGCAGGTATGAACAGTTCTTGCATATTTTTAGCTATTTGTATAACACTTCAAAAATATAAAAACATTATTAAATTCAAAACAAGGCATGGGTCAGATTTTTCCCATAGGCCATAGTTTTCTTGCCCCTGTTAACTCATCAAAGTTTGACATACCAGCTAAAATGTAAGTATAAACTCTCTGCCCAATTATGTGTTAGCCTGAATAGCTCATTTGCTGCTTTCTTGAAGCAGTGGGAGTCCATTAGACTGGTATGTAAATTGGAATGTATGCTGTTTATATTGCATGAGATTGTGTCCTTGGGTAGCCTCAAAGTTAGGCTACTGTGAAAATCCAGAACACGACCTTGGAGCAGGGCAGAAGACCCTGAATCTCATTCAGCTACTGAAAATGGCAGCAGGTGACAATTTATAGACTCACGTGTCATTGCTCTTGACCATTTCATCTAAAAATACTGGTTTTACCATAACTTATAGAGTATTTCCAAGCTTTCTCTTTCTCAAAAGACATCAAAAACACACCAGGCAGTAAGTGGAGCCAAGATCACAGATCACAGACAGAGAATGCCATGACTACAAGGATGCCTTGAATCTTGGGCATCATATTGTTGAAAAGTGGATCAAGAAGGGTAAAGGTTAATTCAAGCACTAATAGCCAGTGTTTCTATGGAACTTAGGGTGCACTAGGCAGTAAATAGATAAACATTTATTTAATATTCACAGCAGTCCTAGGAGAGAGTGATAGCTTTTCTCCTACTTCTCTGATGGAAAACTGAAGCACTGAGTTTACTTGGCAAGAGAGTCCAAGACTTGGACCCGGACAGGATGACTTCAGCGTCCTTGACCTTATTATGGTCTTTGCATGAACGTAAAGCAGTTGGGCCCATAGGTTTACTGTATGAAGACCAGCATTGGATGCATGAATGAAATGCCTTGAAAAAAGTGCAATAAATTAAGGGTTTGGGTTAGTTATAGCAGTTGGAAGATGCTGGGTTCTAAATCTGTTGTCTCCCAAAAGCTGATTGGTGTCTGGAGCAGTCAGAATTATGCTTAAAAGTTTTCATGTATAAAAGAGGATTTTTAATTCTTAACACATTCCTTTTGTCACTATATTAAATGTTTTCTAATAATTGCACTGTTTTGCCTGTGAGGAGTCTTATCCCAGGAGCCTGGGACAAGCTTAGCACCAAGTCCTGTGATTCCCCTGGAAGGTTTTCTCCCTGGTCATCTGTCTGGTTCATTTTGTCTGCAAATGTGAATATAGAGCAACCTCATTTTCTAATCTCCATTGTGAAAGGGTCAGACTGCATGACCTCGAAGGTATCTTCCATCAGTACTACTTTTATTATTTAATGACAACAGTGATATTGACTCCCTGGGGGGGAGTCTTTCCTCGCTGAGGAATGTCTAAATGAACTGAGGGAAATAGTCTGTTAAAAAATAAAACCTAAAAATCTTTCCTAATGGTGACAGATGGCAACCTAGAATGTTTTCTCACTAACTTTTGGATAAAATATGCCCTTACCGTTAGATTAGCATTCATAACAACCTTGTGTCATAATCACCATGTAATCTCACTTCACAAGAGACTTGGTCTTTCAGGAGAAAAATGGAATAAATTTAACTCATTCTTTGAGGGGCCAAGATAAAAATCTCCAGGTATTCTTCAGCTGCTGTCATCTGCTTTGAACTTTGACTCAAGTTGTTCCCATGAACATCCTCCATTTCCACTGGGCTAGATATTATAGAAGACAGAACACTACAAATCACTTTGTTGAAAGTTCCTGAAAAAAGAAGGGGGGTGAAAAGCCAGCGCAAGTCTGCTGTTAATGAGAACCAGCCGATGATGTACAGCGATTTGTCTGGGGCGCTCCTGACAGCTGTGCGTTCTTTCCTGCCTTATTGTTTGAACTGTGTCCAATGGTGCAATCGTTAAATCTTTGATAGCTGTTGTTTAAATATGAGAAGGAGGGGGGGGCTTTTTGTTTTAAGTGAGAAAGAGAGACAAGTCTTGAATTACAGCTTAAAAGTTAGTGCTTCTTAGATCATTTTCCCTGGGCTTCAGCAGAACACTCTGGTCATTTTTGGGTTGTCTATTGACACTTTTTGGCTGAACAAATGTCAGAAATCTCACTTCCTCCTTTCTGTCCTAAGGGATTTTTGCTGGGGATAGGAGGAAAAGGTTGAAACACCTGGTCTTACTCAAAGAAGGAGGGTGGATAGGTTAACTGCACAGTTGAAAGTTCTAGAGGTTGGAATACACTTAGATGTTGACTCATAGCAAAAAGAACTAGCAAAACAATTCAGGTAGCTTGAAAAAATTGCCCCCAAGCACACAGTTCCTCTTTCACTCTTGAGTGTGACAGACACTTGCTAGTAGCAATGATAACCAAGCTGTTAATTCCTAAATACCAAAGCAATGTTAGAAGGAATCATTATTCATGCTTTCTAAAATGAAATTGACATATCAAATATACTTTTTAAAGTATGTTTATTTATGCATTGGTGTCATATTATCATCTGTATATTTATGCATTAGTCTCAAATTATTCGAGTCAAATATTTTATAAACACACTACTCTTTCTCAGTTGCTATTATGTCATATCTAGATAGCTATCCATGTATATAGCTATCCCTGTGTCTGTAAATATACAGATGTGTAAATTAGATAGCTTGCTAAATAGATAGATACTGACTTAGTATTTCCAGTTATATTTTAGGTCAAATTTCATATTCAAAGTTCTATTTAAGGGTAATTTCATCAACTTTCAGTAGGAGCTAGTAAGATTCAGAAAAGCATTTTTGCCAACGGTGGGCTCTTAGCACAATGTTGTAATTTCTAGTCTTTCAGTGGAGTAAATGCCCCTTAGCCTGCAGGTGAGAAAGTGTGACCCGGGTTGCTTGAAGGACTTTCAGAATTAGTCCTTTTGCGGGAACTCCAGCCTCCTGGGGCAAGGTCTTTCAAAGACAGGTATGAAAAATCATCCTTGCTTATTCAGAAATGATGCATTGTCTCCTGACTGGGCCTGCTTATCTCAACCTGGCAAAGATCGAAGGAAGTTTTGGTTCACATCCAGAAGTCCTAGGCTGGGTTTTCAGCATCACTAAAACTTACTGATTTCATTTAATCTGGGATCACCAACAGAACTGCTGATCTGTTCATCAATGTCAGGTCAAAGATTTACCAGACAAGCAAGGAACTGCTGGCTCATAGGAGGTAAGCAAGGTAGTGACCTTCACTGGGGTTCCTTCTGGGGTACACACAAAATACCCGTGGACAGACTATAATTCAAAGAAATCTCGCTGGCAGAAAAAACAAGTATCTTAATGCCAGTGGGTCTTGCCAAATATGAGAAATAGTTGGCTTTGCTCTAACCGTGGGTACTTTTTATCCCTTCCATCAGTCTCTCAAGTAAGATTTTCTTGAGATGGCTAATTTAGTAGTGAAAAAATACCAAAGTTTGCAAGTTTGCTCAGGTCTAACCCATTGGAGTCCAATATTTGTTGTGCTTGCCTTAGAATTCATGGCTCATGAAATGCAAGTACTTATGATATAATAACTCCTTATTTCTATCAGCAAGATACAGGAGTATGGAGCAGAGAATAGAGCCACAAGCTACATAGGCATCCGCATTCAACTCTTTCCTCCTGCTATGCTTCTCATTATTCACAGAACTCATCTCTACTAGAGGGTCTGAGAACACCTGCCACTAGATGTATCAGTGCCCCTTAACTCCTATTGTGAGTGTTGACTGTAGACTGAGGCAAAGTCAGTTAGGGAAGATGTTTTACTCCTCAATTACAGAGCTCTGCACAGGACATTTGCTCCCCCTATCTGGCCAGATGTTGGTGTGCCTACAAATGATCTCTGAAGTAGCTGCATTTATTTTGTGACTAGGGAATGCCCACAGAGAGAAAGAGCAAAAATCTTTGATGATATCAGTGAGCCAACATGCACACCTGGACCCATCTACCTCTGGGCAATTGATAGCGTGGGTTTGGTGTGTACCTGAAGCATCTTAAGTGAAACAGACAGGACTGAAGCAACATGTTTGACACCTTTCACAATTCACTGGTAGCTACAAGTCATCTCAATGTTCACTGAACATAACAGCTTGAAGGAATTAAGAATCTCAAGACCTGACTATAAAATAGCGTGGGTTCAAAGCAGGGGGCAAAAATCAGGCATTAGTAAGGTCTTAAGGGTGCTAAACAGGAGACTGAAGAAAGGAGTGAGAACTCTCTAGTAGTAGGTGGTATTTAGCCTTAAACCAGGCTTGAAAGTTTAAAATGAGCCCACAAGAGGGAAGTGATCCCTACACTGAGTGTGGGCTGGACTCCAGGGCTCCAGAGCTCCCTCAGCTCTCAACATAACCTGGTGTTTACAGACACAGATTAATCCCAAAAGCTGTGCCTGCACCCATGTCATTCATTTATGAATTGTCTCACGCTCGCTGCCTTTTGAAGAAGCTTGAGCTACAGCTTGAGTTTATGGGCAATGAACTTGAAAGACAGGGAGGGTCAGTTGGTCTGTCAGCTCTCCTTGTTTGAGGGTCTGTCCATGGTAGTTATACTTCTGAAGTCTTGCAAATGAACAGGTCTAAAGACTACAGGAAGACTGCTTCAGCTAAAGGGCCGATCTGACCTGGAAGAGCTTTGTGAGTTGTGTTACCCAATTCTCCAACCTATAGTTTCTTCTTTGGAAAAATAAGAAGAACAATAGTTTTATGGCTTAATCTTTCCTTTTGGGTGACAAATGAGTGAAGCCATGCAAACAAAGCCACTTGATGTGCCAGGGGCATACTAAATGCAAATAAAATGTAGCTACTATGACTATTTTATTATCTCTTACAACTGCATGATAGCACGCTTCTGGAGAAATTGAAATGGCCTCTAAATGTTTTCATATGTTCAACAGAAATAACAATGCTAGCAGGAGGAAAATATCTGTCAGTTATGACTTTTCTTCTACTAATCAGCAATTTTCTAGAATAATATATTTTAAAATTTTGGAGAGTGCCTTTGATACAGACACCTGGATGGCATATGAAAGGGGTTAGTTTCACATGGGCTCTACCCAATTGCTGACGATTTTGAATTATAAGTACTGATTAATAATTTTAAAGTGATTGACAAATGGAATTTTTACATGCTTCTGGATTATACCTGGTTCCTTATCATCACTGTTTTAATGGACTATTTTGTGGCTAAATGGTTTTAGCACTTGTTTAATTCCAAATAATCACCCACTAATCTTATATGAGAACCAGATTTTAGTATTTCTTAGCACCATTGTTGACAACAGAGTCTACGCTCTTTGTGAAATATAGATTTGTTTCCAGAAAAAAACTGCCTACATACCGATCACTTATCTCAAAACCATGACAAAAGGACACAACTCTAGTCCAAAATGCATGAGATTAATGTATTTATTAAAAACAGTTCTCAATATTTACTTGACATTAATTGTCAGATAATGGAATCTTGCAGTACTTTCTTTTTTATATCATGTTGATTTGAATACAGTTACACACTTATTTTTGTTAAAAGTTTGTAATGTGAATACCGAAGTTTGTGTCATGAATACCAAATTTGCTAAAAAGAGGGCAATGTATCTGTAAATGATTAAGTCATAGAATAATGAAGACAAAGATAAGGATTTAAAGAGTAATCTCTGACTTCAATTTGGTTGAGTGACTTAATTTTTCTTTAACCATTATACCACTTTTCTGTGGCTCCTAGAGAGAATGCTGGTCATTCTTCCCAGGTGTAGGTGTCAAAGTTGGGATTAAATATTATTATTTATTGAGGCTTCCAAACAATGACCCCCATTTCCTACTAACCTATTCAAGATAATTGATCTATTTAGGCTAATTTCTCCTTATATTATCCTTTTTTATCTCTCTGACTTCCTACTTCTCCATTTCTTCACACCTACAGTGGCGTTTAGTTCTTTCAGTCATACTCTCTCAAGATAAATCACTAGAATTTCTCTACTGATTATAAATTAGTCTACTTCAAACAAAAAGTTCAGTTTACTTGGTTTATCTCTACTCACCCTACACTATCTGTTCTGATAGACTTGATAAATCATTTGATACCTTATGGTCTTTCAAGATCTTTCAAGAGCTCTGGAGCTCTTGTCTCTTGGATGCAATCATTAATATCACTAGGACCCTCAATTCCCTCACACTTCTTCCTTTCATGATCCCACACAGCAAAACCAAGACGTTGGATCAATGATTCGAGTCACCATCTTAGCTCCTCTACCCAGGTGGCTGAGCGCTAGTGGAGAAAATTTACCAGCTCATGTCTACACACCACCTATCAACTCTTACTGATTGCTTAAAGGATTCTTCAGTAGTTTTCAATGTGCATTAAAAACCTCCATCAATTCCAAGAAACTTATCTCATGCAGACCCCCCCCCTCCCAATCAATCTTGGTAGATAAACTTACCATCTTCATAATTTAAAAAAGAAATGATGAGGCAGCTTATGTCACAGCTTTGTGGAAAATGCCTCTGGGAGTAAAAACTCTGATGTCTGTGATTCCCATTTCAGACCCTGAGGCATTTTTTTCCTGCCCCTTAGGTCTTATCAGCTTCTTACCAGATTGTATCACCTGTGCACACAGCAGTTGCTAAAGTCACAATGCATTTTAAACAACAGTGTTATGTTATTTATAAGGAAAATTAACCAGGTAAACAAAAAGTCCTTAATGCCACAAGGAGCCAGTTACTTTATCCCAATTACCACTTAGTCAGAACACATGCCCAAGATGGCGCCCTTTGCCCCTCTAAACTTGAGGTACTCTACAAAGTCTAGTCCTTCTCCAGCATCTTTTCTTTGCTTCTTCTCTCCCCAGTGTTCTGAGCTATGGCTATAAGCTATGGCTCCTCCAAGGCTCCTACCTTGCTGTGGCTCCATCGGTGTCCTTTATCAGGCCTGCTTTCTGTGGCATCGGCCACATTCACCAGGCCTCCCCTCTGCAGCCCCTGGTCACCCCCAGCCTGCCATTCTGGCATCTGACTCCACGCCAGCTCACTCTTCCAGGGGGCTTTCGCCCAGACAGACCCCATGGGCCTGCTTTATCAGTTCACAACTCTTGTATCTCTTCTCTTATCTTTGGCTCCTCTTTTTGTGTCCTGTCATGTTTCTCACTTCTTCTCACAGCTCTTTTTCTCAGACCCCACCCACCAGGGCAGTATGGCGCCCAGTACTATTATCTACTGTGTCAATATCTCTATATCAGATAATGATCCCTACTGACATGGAACTTACGCTTTAATTCAGAGAAGGTGAAAAATAAGTGGCAAAGAGTAACCTAGTAGCAGGAAGGTTACTTGCATTGGGATGGTCAGGACAATATTCTCTTAGGAGTTGTCAATTGTGTCACATTTCAGTAATAGAATCAGTTGTGAAGAGAGAGAGACTTGGAAGCTAGAATGTTCCAAAATGAAGGGAAAAGGATGAGCTTTATGTATAGATGTGCAGGGAAAAGTTATCAGCACCCCTGAGACTGCTGTTCTTGCAACACTGACCCTTGACTGCCATCTGGAGACACAGGTTTTGGATTTCCCATCACTCTCTAGTTCTTGGACCTAAATGGTACCTACAATGTGATTTCTGCTCAGCACTTGATTTCCTTTGGGGCTTCTAGAATTGTGATACATACTGGGAAGAGAGTGTGCCTCTAGGACCAGTACCCATGATACAGGGTAGTGACGCAGTTAAAAATTGTATGGTCACCAAATGCCTTGGTGGGCAGAATCTGAAAGAACCATGAGAGAATATGGGAAGTGGGAAAATGGGAAGAGGGAGAATGGGGGATAAAAGGGAGGAGCAAGGCAAGAGGAAAAAAAAAAAGAGAGACAAGAATGGTGAACTGAGAGAACAGACCCATGTGGCCTGGCCAGGGGAAGACCCCTGGAAGAGTGAGCTGGAGGTGGCAAAGAGCCACAGTGGGAGAGTAGTCGGCAGAGATGCAGCCTGTGTGGAGTTGGATGCCAGGCTGGGAGTGACCAGGGGCTGCTGAGGCCAGGTCTGGTGAGTGTGGCCAAGTGCAGCGAAAGGTGGACCTGGTAAAGGAAACATGTGAGCTGCAGCAAGGTGGCAGATTTGGAAAGCTGATCTGTGCATCAGCAATCGTGGAAGAAATCTGAAGAGCCTTAGAGAAGCAGAGCAGCTTGGAACACTAGAGAAGCAAAGACAAGATGCCAGAGAAAGACTGGACTTTGCAGAGTGCCTGCCTCTTAGGTTTGGAGGGGCAAAGGGATACCATCTTGGACATGTGTTTAGGACTTTCAGACTAAATGGTACTTGGGATCAGATCAGTGGTCACTTGGGCTTTGAGGACTTTTTATTTTCCTGGTTAATTCCCCTCGTTAATAAAACCCTGTTGTTTAAATTGCATTCATCTGGCAATGGCTCAGTGGGTTTTCAATGATTTTCTGGTGCTATTCATTCTTTATCGGAAACCCCAAGAATTCAAGCCTGTGATTCTCTCTAGATACTGACTTAAGGTCTATTTACCTAAGATTTAATATTTCCAATCATAACAATGAACAAAATACAAGTGAACAGTCTTCAAAATCTACCTCAAGATTGCATTGCTCTATTATCCAATAAATAGTTATTGAGCACAAATGTTCCATTATGCTTCGGGTGTTAAGGTAGTCACCAGTGACTCAAAAATGACTAAGGCAAATCCTTCTCTTGTCCTCATGGAGGGCACTGAAGGCAAGAAAATAGCAAAGCAAAAACAAGCAAGAGGACTTTTGCAATGTTTTGCAAGAGCATATAAGTTTCAGGACATTTTTGGCCACCCCAAACACATGTGCTTCGCCACAGTCATGCTCCTAACAGGTGAACACAGGGAACTGTTAGGTGAGTCAGTAGATGGGAAATGCTGGGGATTCTTAAAATAGCACTGAGTCATCAATCGTTGATACCCTGCCTCAGCCCATGAAGCAACTGGGAATGAATAAGCAAAGAAAGTGAACTAATAGTTAGAGGGTGGAAATACCCCAGGGGACATTTGTTGAGTCAACAGAAGAATGTGGAAAACTTCAACATTCATAGACTTGAACAGAATGAAATAAGAAAGCAATTTCCAAAAACTTGATCTCCAACTGAAAACTTCTGGCAAGCATCTTCTGCAGCGTTTGCTCTGGGAATTGGAGCAAAAAGAATTGGAGAAGCTTGAGTACTGCTCAGAATCCAGTGGATTCTAAATGGACATGATAAACCCATACAGAGTCAGCATTTGATAGGTGATTTTGCATTGAAAAGGTAAATTCTAATGTTAAGGAAAAAAGAAGTGATATTAAAAATTTTTCTGAAAGACTGATGGGAGGGAAGCTAGCTGTTGGAAGTGATAATTCAATAAAATGAACATAGTATGCACTTTCAGTCTCTGAGTAGGGAAACATGTGCATGCATTGTCTGAAAATATAATCTTGACCAGGTTGACTTGAGGAAAAAGCCAAACAGCCATCGATGTTATATATCTCATTTAGCGGAACTTTCTACTAAATTGGGAACACCCCAAACGGTATCAAGTGATTTTCTGAAAAGTGTAGCTGGATTTTTCATGGACTCCTGCTATGAAATTAGAGATGCGTTTCCTTAGGGGGTGGTGGAAGCTCTGCCTCTGAAAGCACATATAAGGGACAGCAAACTGGGGGCAAGGGACACCTGAATAGCAAAATGCCATTTTTCCGAATATAAAACAATGTTAACACACAGGCTGACTCAGAATTGCTGGATTGTTTGTGTTTTGGCTAAAGATGCCTGTTTAGAGCACTGACCACGGCATTTCATGAAATTCAAATTGTCTTCTTGCTCACGTCCATAGGTTCTCATTTTGTCCACTTTCCTCACTTAGCCCTTGCTTCTTCACATCCCTCCATAGCACCTATCCATGTCTCCACAGTCCCATGGGAGAGAGTGAGCTGAACACCAGTAGGGTTGCAAAGCTAACAACCACTGATCCTTCCCCTCCAAATCAGGTGCTGAGCAAACAATGAATCTTCTTCCTCTAGTTAACTCTCCCCACACCATGGGGCGGGGGAGGGGAGGATCGCTTGGAACAGGAAGTGCAGGCTGGGAAAGCTGTTCAGTTGATGAACATCTTTCATCCTTCAGATCATTGTCCAGGTCTGGCCACTCTCAAAGGCCATGTCCACCACCAGGGATGTTTGGGGAAGGATTCTGATGCGAACACTTTGGGTTTGATCTCTGTGCTTCAACAGTTCTTCATCTCCGCTTGTGAATGTGAATTACAGGGGCTGAACTTAGCGTGTAAACCTGAGGAATAGCTTTGGGGTGCAACCTATTCTCTGTTCCAGTGAAAAGCTGTCTCTTGGGAAGCTGTTTGCTCTTCTTGGATACTTTCTGCTGGATTCTTCCCATTCCTGTTTAGTAAGACATTTTCTCAAGTCTCATCACCTTTCTTAGACCACAAGTAATTCAGGAAGCGGTAGGTTTAATAATTAATGTGATTCGACCCGCCTATTGCTTTCCTTATGCTTTCAATCAATCAGTCATCAACTACCTACCATCTATGATGTCCTTGATTCTTCTTGGAGTAAGAGTATTAATTTTTTTCCTTTTAGTTCATGGACGCAGGACACATCCTTTCTCAGTGAATAATGATGAGTGTTTGTTCAAGCCAGACATCCCAGGGGGTCCACACTGCCCCCTTTCTTTCATCTCCTCCAATCTGCACCCCAAGCTGCCTATTCTTCCTTCCAAGCCTCTCAACTGGTCTCCAGGATCTACCTATCCATGGGTCTGGTCCTTGGCCGGTCAACTCAGAGGACCACATGAACCACAGTGTCCATCCTCAACTTCTAGAGCATGCTTTCCAGTAAGAAAACGAGTATAGCTGCCTTTGTTTAGGATTCTTCAGCCCAAAGATAAGTTTATTGATTCTTTTCAGTCGGAGAACATAGTACATTCGTTCCTTCAGCTCCATATATTTATTGAGCACCTACTATGTGCCAGGCATCAACAAAGCTACTGGCAATGCAGCAAGAAATAATATCTTTGTTCTTAGAGGGCTTCCACCCTACTGAGGAAAGAGATATTTACCAAAATAAGTCATGTATGTATATATGTGTGACATGGACACACATACATAAAGGATATTGGGAAGGTGACTTCTAGAAAAGGTACAGAAGCTGACTTACAGGCCCACAAACCAGGACAGGATGCTAGGATAGGTGGGAGCAGGGACTATCTCAGCAAGGCACCTGAAGACTATCACCTGGAGCTGGTGATGCTGACAGACACGTGAGCTACTCCCTGTCTACCTGTGTGGCATCCCGTCTGTTTCCTGTCTGCCTTATTCTTCGTGTTCCATAATTCTGAACTCCTTGTCTGCAAATCCTCCCGCCCCTAAGCACATGCCTTGGGCACATTGCCAGCTTTCCTTTGGATGTCCCCTTCCCTCCAGCGCAGACATGGTGACCTTGTTCTTACCACTGCTCCCCACACCCCAGGACTCTCCGTTAGCCTGGACCCTTCCTCTGGTCATCCACTTCAGCTAAAATAGACCAACCATTGCAGGGTTGACCACTTCCCTTTCCCCTGCTAAAGACGTAGACGCCGATGTTAGCATGCACCCACCCAAGGTGCTGTCACCGATGCATGCCACATTGCTTTTCATAACCACTGATGTGATGAGAGTATCCCCATTTCACAAGTGAGCAAACACACTTGCTCAGTCCCTTTGCCTTTGGGGAACTGGACCCACACTCAGCTCTCTCACCCCATTGACCTTGTTCTGTCTACTTTCTCTACGATCAAATCACCTGGGGACACACGCTGTAGCCCTGGGTGTGTACCTCCTTGTCCTTAGCACCATCATTGGCGCAGGGTAGGAGACAGCTATTGAACAGCTGCATTCTAATAAAGCAAGTTCATTTGCCTGTCACTCAAAGTGTGCCAAGGCACTGAGCCCACGTTCTAGTGACCTGACCCCCCTCCATTCACCTTGCCTTTAACACTACACCATTGCTGTGTACTTGACCATGGCCCTCTTCTCAGCACTGGTGTTAAGTCTTTAACGCTGACAACAGCCCAATAAGGTGAACACCACTCTTTTTTTTTTTTTTTTTTGAGACTAGGTCTTGCTGTTTTTGCCTATGGAACCGTAGGCTCATGTTGCCCGGGGTACCGGTACCACAGACTCAAGCCATGCCCAGCCTCAGCCTCCCAGGTGGCTGGGATGACAGGCACGCCACCATGCCCAGCTATTTTTGAGGGGGGGGACTAGGTCTCGCTATGTGCCCCTGGTGGGGCACAAACCGCGATCCCTGGTCCCAGCTGCAGCTTCCTAGGCTGTCGCTTACAGGCATGTGCCACCATTCCTGGCCAGATCCTCTTCTCAGCACTGGTGTTAAGCCTTTAATGCTGACAACAGTCCAACAAGGTGAATAGCACTCTTACGGCCATTTTACAGATGTAGAAGCTGAGGCTCTGGACAGGTGACTTTCGGCAGGCCCCACACTTAGTGAGTGGTGGAACTGAGATCAGATTTGTTGTTTGCCGCCCACCCCCCATCTGATCTGATTCACACAGTCTCCTTGGAGCTGAGCTCCAAAGATAGTCAGGCACTGAGGTAAATGACCTACTAGTGTTGTGTCAAATGAGGGGGTCACCGTTTCTTTCTCCTCCGCACTGACAGGCAATCTCATAAACCCAGTTCTCTCCATGACTAAGCAACAGGCAGGGAGCTTTGGCAAAACCAGTCGCATTCTTTCTGTTTGTTTTAAAGTTTTTATTTTACTGGCTGCCCACTTAGAACGCACTAGAGACAAGGGGCAATCAAGATGTGGGAGGAAAAATATCTACAAGGAAAGTGAATAGCTGTGTTGGAGGGAGAACAAAACTAACAAAAGGAGAGAGGATCTTGGGACTGTGTCTTAAACGTGGAACGATTGGGAAACGGCCGTTGAAAGTGAGTTGGGTCCCGCATGGAATGTGCTTTTGAATCAAATGTCTGGAACTCCCGAAGTCCACGCTGGAGCAGGGAAGAAATCAGCACCATCAGCCTCCTCAGCTCTGGAGAAGGTGGGACTGTCACCAAGTGGCGACTTCAGGGTTGGAGGGGGACACGTGAGATACTTAAGAGAACATGGTTTGGAGCACATAGTAGGCTTTTTATCCGGCCTGCCACACTCCCAGACTCCCTGAAAGGAAAAGGATTTTTTTCCCACTGCCGCACACAAGGGCAGCGTGGGGTATTTTGTTTGCCTCAGACCCTGCTCCGCTTAGGAGATGGTGCCCATCCCCACAAGCTGATCCCAGCTGAGTGGACCCCAAGCTGATCAGGACAGAGGAGGCCAAGAAGCTCCCAGCCACGCTGCTCTGGAAGCTGCTGCTGCTGCTGCTGCTGCTGCTGCTGCTGCTGCTGCTGTTATTCTTCAACAGCACGTGGAAGCAAAGCAGATAATTTCGTCTCACGGACACCATGACCTCAGGTGGGCCCGGGGCAGCTGCAGCAGCTGGACTCCGGCGGTGCAGAGACCTGGGCGTCTTCGTGTAAATGTCTATGGCAGCAGCGAGCTGGGAGGGACACACGGCCACATGCTGCGTGACTCACGGGTGGAACTGCAGCCAAATAAAGCCCTTCTCAGCCTTTCCCAGGAAGAGTCTTGAATGAACAGGACTTTCAGTCACCCTGAAGGCGCCTCCGGAAAAGCCTCCATGGCTCCCATGCTGCAGGGAGGCTGCTCGGCCCCAGGGCCCTACCCAGGCCGGGAGGTGATGTCCCAGTCGGGCACCTTGCAGGTGACAACGGGCCTTGGAGCTGCCCGTGCTGACTCACGCCTTCCCGCTAACGGAGATGGCGGAGTGATGATAATTAAGGTTAATTTTAGATCGTGTGTGTCCAACTGGGAACGCGTCCAGCCCCAGCGCGGCTCCGCTGACTTTGGCACTTGAGTCCTGACGGGAAGGTCACGAGCCTGGACGTCGTGCTAGTGGGTCTCGGCCAGCCCAGAAGACGACAAGCTTCTGAAATGGTCCAGGCATCTTGGCTGCCCTGGGCTCCACGCTCAGCTTCAAGTGGACACACGTTTCCTCCCCCAGATAGTCTGACTGACCATCCAGTCTCTTCCGTGTGGACATGGGTTCATCTGAGCTCATTCAGGGGGAGGCTGCCTTCCGGATTCTCCCAGGGCTTCCTGGGAATGCTGATGTCAGTGGTCTGGGGAGCCAGGCTGAGCCCTGCCTGCTCCTGGGTGAGCGGCCGTGTGGAAAGGGTTAGCGGCCTCTGGGACGGGGCAGACCTCACCATGCTGACAGGACCCTGTGGTGGGTTGAGTTGACCTGTGCTGGGCTGTTGTTTTGATTTTGTTCTTTTGAATGGATTGCATACACACACACACACACACACACACACACACATTACACCATCATTGTCTACCTCGAGGTTCTCCCACCATCTTATCACCCACGAACCATCTTTAATCTCTTGTGCCCTCCCCCTCCCAACTTTACCCTCCTCCCCTTCCTTGCTCTATGCTTCAGTTCTGCTGACAGTTTTAAATTTTCCTTGTCCATTGGTTTGTTTACCCTCTATCCCTCATAGAAGAGAGAACATCCCCTCTTTCTCTTTTTCTTTCTGGTTTATTTCTGCTAGCGCGATTCCTTCTGCTCCATCCATGTTGCTGCAAATGACATAAGTTTGTCTTTTTTGATGGAGGAATAATATGGCCTTGTGTACATAGACCACAGCTTTCTGATCCATTTGTCTATTTTGGGCCATTTGGGTTGTTTCCATATCTGGGCTTTTGTAAATGTTGCTGCAATAAACATCCAAGTACAGGTGTCCTTTGTTAGTGTTTTTGCATCCTTTGAGTAGACTCCCAGAAGTGGGATCGCTGGGTTGAATTGTAGTTCCATGTTCTGTAGTTTGAGGGTCTCCACACAGCTTTCCGCAGTGGCTGGGCCAGTTTGCATTCCCACCAGCAGTGTAAGAGTGTTCCTTTCTCTCCACATCCACAGCTTTTGTTGACTGTATTTTTTGTTTTGTTGTTGTTGTTGTTTTCTATTATTTCTTTTTTATTTTTTTTTAAATTTTTTGATACAAACAATTACATTTTGTTCTTTGGGTTACAACCTCTCTGTTATAAACTTTTTTCCCCTTCCCCCCTCCCTCCGGTGCTCCCTCCATTCTCTCACACCCCACTCTTTGTTGTTTATTAGCTGTGCTGAGTCCATTAGTCTCTAATATAGGGGCCATTCTTACAGGTGTGAGATGGTATCATATTGTGGTTTTGATTTGCCTTTCCCGGACTTAACAAAAGCAAAGCAAAAAGCCCCGTCAAAAAATGGGACAAAGATCTAAAAAGACACTTCTCGAAGGAAGAACTACAAATAGCAAATAGGCATATGAAAAAATGTTCAACATCACCCGCAATCCGGGCTGGCAAATTTCACAAATGAAACAGAGGCTGCCTGTTTAGGCAGGCTCTCAGGCTGCCAAGGCCAGGCAGGGGGTGTGCACCAATTGACCACCTAGACAGCAGGACCTGGAGAAGAGAGGAGGCCGACACGCCCCTCAGTCCCTCAGGAACCTTCACACTTTCTCTGGCCTCTTTCACTCTCTGGCATCCTCTGCTGCAGTCTCTCTTTCCCTCCCAGTCCCTCCTCTTCAGTTTTTTACTCCCAGGATGATGCTGCCCTTTCAGTTGCTCCCCCCAGGCCTGGGGGAGCCCACCCACTCATGCATGGGCACACCCCCTGGACCAAGTGTGCACAATCATGCCGAGGTTAAACCACCACAGGTGCTGGTCTGTCAAGGCTAATCGCAGAAGGATAGAGAAGCTCTGGAACCCACCTACATGACAGCACCCACTCAAGGTGAGTTCCAGAAAAGCACAGACGGCGTTTACACATCCCTGGTTTCAGGCAAAGTTTCAATATCCGTAGCCTACCTGGCCATGGCGGCCACAAGAATTAACTGTGGACTAGAAACTTCTAGAAGTTTCTGTGGACTAGAAACTTCTAGAAGTACCTTTCTTGTCAACTAGAAATTTCTACTTCAGCGAGTAACTGACATTTGATCAGGCAACCCCAGAAGGACCTGAGCTTCTCTGAGGTGCTATTTGATCCAAAGTCCATTGTGATACTGAAGACCGGACCCCAATATGGGCAGTATTGAAATTTAGGCAGTGATGCCCTTAGCTGTGTCTGAAAAATACAAAGGTAAAAGAGACCTCCATGGGATAAGGGGACGTTTGCTTTGTTGCAAATTCCAGATGTGGACCCAGAAGAGAGAATGTAAGGGGAATGTGTAAGGGGAAATTGAGTGTGTAAGGGGAAATTGGGGGGTCTTTGGCTTTTAGGAGAAAGAAAAAAATACATAAACGGAAAGGAAAGGAGCAGAAACTACAGACACACTTTTAGGGAGAGGAGAGAAGAGGCAGGCGGATAAAGACTAGCTTGAGTAACCCAGCAGGACAGAAGCCCCCTGGAAGAGTGAGCTGGAGGTGGCAAGGAGCCATGGTGGCCGGCGGAAGAGTGGCCGGTGTGGAGAGCGTGGCACTGCAGCAAGGTGGCAGAGTGAGCTGGTACCTGGCAATGGCCAGGGATTTGGAAAACTGATTTATGCATCAGCCATTGTAGAAGAAGTTTGAAGAGCCTTGGAGAAGCGGAGCAGCTCGGAATGTTGGAGAGAGAAGCAAAGAGAAGATAGAAAAGAAAGACTGGAGTTTGCAGACCACCTGCCTCGGGTGTGGAGGGGCAAAAGGCACGATCTTGGATATGTGTCTTTGGGACCTTTGGGCCTGAAAATGGTGGTGGGGTAAGATGACTGCCCACTTGTGGCTTTAAGGACTTTTTGTTTTCCCTGTTAATAGTCCCTTGTAAATAAAATCCCTTGTTAAACTGCATTTTGAGTGGCAACTGCTACGCACGGGTGAAGCAAACCTATGGCTTTTGCCCTTTTTTGCACCCGATTTCAAGACTTTGCTGCAAGTGCTGGGGAGTGTAGCTTTACCAGAGGCCAGGAAGCAGGTGGCTGTCACTGACAGGATGGATGCTAACCTGGGAGAGCATGGGGGTGTGTGTGGAGGAGGTGGGCTGGGGGGGTCCACAGACTGAAACCCCACAACTGAAAGAATCACCTTGAGACCCCGTCTCTTGGTGGAGCCAGATGCAGACCCCCCCTCGCTGAGAACGGTGTCACAGCCTCCTGAAGGGAAAACAGGGGTCAGACGGGGTGGGGGGGGAGAAGCTCAGCATTTTTCTGCACATTTGTCTTGGACCTGATGAGATCTGAGACCGAAACAATCTCCCACGTTTAATTCGGTCCATGTGCCGCGAAGCCGGACGCCGGGAGAGCTGGCTCTGCTCACAGTGATGAGCCAGCACTTTCGGTCCCCAGAACCCAGCCAGGGCTCAGGGCCCCGAGCCGGGCCTGTCTGCTCCGTGAGAAGGCCTGGGGCTGGTCGCCAGCCATCCCCGCCCCCCAGGGCCAACTCCTGGGTGAGGGGCTGCCCTGCCTCCCGCCTTCCTGCGGCCACTGGTTCCAGGCGTGTGGCCACAGGGCTGTTGGCTCTCCACAGCCTGCAGCTGGCAGTGGGCATTGCACGCAGACCACCACGGGGCTCCCCAGGGTTCCACAGGCCGCCTCGTAGGTGCACAGAGGATCCGGGGCCCTGTGATTTCCAAGGTGCCTGCTGCGGCTGGACTTGGGGTGTTAGGAAGCCTACACCTAGCGGATGGGGCCTGGCTCTGGGCTCCCAGAGAATGCCCAGCCCTGCCAGGCCCACAGGCCTGCCCAGGGGGTGGCTTGCAGAAGATCCCGGATGATCTTCCTTGGAGGATGTGGGCCCCCGGGGCCACGGCCTGGGCAGCCTCGTTGATGTGGGTCCTCTGGTCAGGTGGCCCCTTGAGACCTCGCCAGGCCTGGGGCAGGGAAGCCATGTGGATCTTGTGGACCTTTCCGAGCAAGGCTTGACCAGGTTCTTTTCTCTACCTGTGGACACCTTCTGGGTCTGGGGAGGGGGGACCCCACGCACCTGGGGGGAGTCTTCTCACAGGCTGAGATGGCCGGTCGGAGGAACCCTGGCTGGGACAGTTCGTGGGGTAGACATGAAGCCACAGCCAGAGGAGAAATAGAAACCCAAACCTTTCAGTTCCTGTTTATCCTGCTTTTAATCTCAGCATCTCAGCTGCTCTCTCTCTTGCTCCCTTGTTGGAATGCACACACACACACACACACACACACACACACATATGCTCACACACAGACACACACACAGACACAGACACACAGACACAGACAAACACACAGACAACACAGACACACACAGACACACACACAGACACGCACACAGACACATACACACAGACACACACACAGACATGCAGACACACACACAGAGACACACACAGACATGCAGACACACACACAGACATTCAGACACACACATACACACACAGACACAGACACACACAGACACAGACACACACAGACATATGCACAAACACATACAGAGAGACATGCAGACACACAGAGATACATACACACAGACACACAGGCACACTCAGACACACACAGACACAGAGACACAGACACACATAGACACACACAAACACACAGACACACACAGACACACATACAGACATATACACAGACACACAGATACATGCACAGACACACACACACAGACACACTCAGACACACACACATGGTTTTCTGTTGGCCTGTTTGCCTCGGGAGCAGAGGGGAGTCGGGCATCCTGGGTTAGGGGGACTGGGCTGTGGCCCGTGGTGTAAGGACCTGGCCCCCACTGGCCTGTGGAGAACAGCAAATGAGAGGGAACCCGCGTGACAGCCAAGGCAGAGGGCATGGCAGACAGGGGTGCTGACCCCTCGGGTTTTGTACCTCAGCTTAGAGACTTGGGTGACACCAGACCATGGGAAGAGGGACGCTGAGGCCTGAGATTGTGGACAAGCGAAGACCAGCACATGGCCTGAGGAGAGAGGAATCTCTCTCCCCCTCTCTGGCCATCTCCGTCTCCTCCTCCCTTCCTCCCCTCTGTCTCTGTGTGTCTGTCTCTCTCTCTTCCTGCCCGTCCCCTC
>PVHY01020605.1:0-25244 GCA_004024945.1 Uropsilus gracilis
CAGCCGAGGGTTGAAGGCCCTCGGTGGCCACGTGGCCAAGCTCACATGGCTCACATCTTTACAAGATGGCCGATTCCCATCTCTCCTCCACTGAACCTCTCTCTCTATCCAGTCTCCATATTCGAATCTGCATCGAATTTTCTCTCTTTGTTTGCACACCCTTTATATACCCTGATTTCCCGCCTTCCAGGAAATCTGTTACACTTCTTTCTTCCCCCTGCATCCCCCTGAAGGGAAATTCCAGCTAAGGTCATTCTCCCATTTTAACATTACCTGTCCTTGAAACCTGCAATCTTAAACAGGAGACAGTGGGGGGGGGGCACACCCTATCAAAATGATAACCATTTTGTTAGCAGATATCAAGCAGCCAGAAGCCAACCATATAAGGCATCATTGGCCATCGGCCAGCAACATCTCCTTACATGGCAAAGCCCCTCAGTAGCTAGGTAAGACCCTTATCTCTTAGCCCTCATTAACCAACCCAAGTAAGTCCACGTATCCCCAAGCGCTCACTAGCCAACCAAAGTAAGTCCACATACTCCCAAATCCCTTGCCAAGAGATAAAAGAGAACTGCGTGGGGGCTCGGGGTCCTCACTCGCCCCGATGTAACCGCTGCGTCGGTGATCCAGGTCAGTGCTGGACTCTGACTTAAGTCAGAAAATAAATGCCTCTTGCCTTTGCATCACCCATGTGCTGTTGCTAAACTGGAACCCCACGACGGCACTTTAACAATATGTATTTACATCATTATATACCTCAAGGTCCTCTCACCACCATGTCACCTTTGAGCTATTACCTTAACCTCTTGTGCTCACCTCTCCCCTGATTTCACCCTCCATCCCCTTTCCTTGCTGTATAGTTCAGTTCTGATAGGGTGTGCCCCCCCCCATTGTCTCCTGCTTTAAGATTGCAGTTTTCAAGGACAGATGCTAAAATGGGAGAATGACCTTAGCTGGAATTTTCCTTCAGGGGGATGCAGGGGGAGAAAGAAGTGAAATGGTCAAGGTGAAACAGGTTTCCTGGAAGGCGGAAATCAGGATATACAAAGGGTGTGCAAACAAAGAGAGGGATTCAGATTCCAGTATGGAGATCCAATAGAGAGAGAAGTTCAATGGTGGAGAGATGGGAATCGGCCATCTTGTAAAGATGTGAGCCATGTGAGCTTGGCCATGTGGCCACCGGGGGCCTGCAACCCTTGGCAGGCCCAGGCTGGCAGCATGTGTGCTGAATGCAGTTAAGAAGTTTGCAGATTTGAACTCCAGTTGGAGTTTGTTTTGCTTGTTTGTTTAACTTGTGTCTGCGAGAGACCATTCCAAAGACAGACCTGAAAAGAAAGTGAACTTTGCTGGGTCCAGTACCATGAAGTTCCTGCTACCTGAAGGTGACAAGGGGAACACAGCGTGGAAGACAAGGAGGAGCAAGTCAAGGGAGCAGCCAAAGGAACATGCCTTCAAGCGTCTGGAGATGGACTCTGACTGGACATTGGTGAGATGATCAGGAGTGAGAGACTGAGGATTTTGGGGCCATCTGGGAAAGGACTTTGGACAATGCTGAGAAAGGTTTTGGACAAGGCTGAAGTATTCTGAGTCTTACATGTCTCTTTTGTAGTTATTAGGATAATTAGAAATCACTTTGTTAGAAATAAATTAGTCTGCACTGCACTGCACTGATAGTCTTGCATTGGTTTGGTATTTTGGTTGAGAAGGCTGGGGATGGTGGTAAGAACCCATGAGTGGAGAGTTTAAACTGTGTTTTTAAGTTTTTCTTTTTAGGTCTGAAAGAGGGAAAGAAAGCAGAGAGCAGCTGGTAGCTGATGTTTGCATATCAATGGTAAAGGTGATCAGTGAAAATGCTAATGAAGAGTGTGTAGCCTGCTTTGTAGAGAGAAGCAAGCAGATAGGTGTATCCAGTTCAAGTCAGAAAGTCTTTTATAAACCCTGTTTCAGTTCTGCTGTCAGTTTGTTAGTTTTTAACTTTTTCTTTTCCTTTTGTTTCCTCTATACCCCACATGTAAGTGAGGCCATTGATATTTCTTTTTCCTTCTGGCTTATTTCATTAGCACAATTTCTTCAAGCTTCACCCATGTTACCACAAATGACATGAATTTGTCTTTTTTGATTGCTGAATAATAGTCCACCACAACTTTTGGATGCACTCATCTGTTTGGGGGCATTTTGTTTTTCCTTATCCTGGGAATTGTAAATTCTGCTCCAGTAAACAACAGAGTAGAGGTTTCCTTTAGAATTAATGTTTTGCTGTCCTTTAGGTAGATTCCCAGTAATGGCATTGCTAGGTTGGATAGTAGTTCCATTTTCAATAGTTTGAGGGTCTTCCAGACAGCCTTCTATAGTGACTGAACTAGTTGTGCTGCTCTACTCATTCAGAGAAATTCTCTTGTAATGAACTATAAAAATGATCCATGAAAGTATATCCTGCATAGGTTTTTCTGAGGTGAGAAATCCCTGAAAGACGTTTTGAGAATAATTCTTTTTTTTTTTTTTGAGACTAGGTCTTGTTATTTTTGCCCGTGGAACTGCAGGCTCGTTGCCCAGGGTACCACAGACTCAAGCAGTCACCAGATTCAGCTTCCCAGGTAGCTGGGATTACAGGTGCGTGCCACTACGCCCAGCTATTTTTTTGGAACTAGGTCTCACTACAGTCCCCAGGCAGGACTCGAACCGTGATTCCTAGCCCTGGCCACTTCATAGGCTGAAGCTTACAGGCACAAGCCACCATGCCCAGCCCGTTGGGAATAATTCTTTGGGCTTGTTTCTGAGGTGAAGACATCCCTATAATCAACATTCTAAGGAGAGAAATCCTTTGCATAGGTATCTTTGAGGTGGAAAATCCCATTAAATAACATTCTTAACATAAGCATCCTTTGAGTATGAATCTCTGAAGTGAAAAAACCCCACAGAGGACATTCTGAGGGGAAGTGTCATTTGGATCAGTTTCTCTGATGGGGAAAAAAAATCTAATAGACATTCTGAGGAGAAATATCCTTTGGGTGTGTTTCTATGAGGTGAAAAAATCCCTCAAAGTCATTCTAAGGAGAAGTAGTTTTGGGGTAGTTTTCTCTGAGGTGGAAAAATCAAATAAAGCCATTCTGAGGATCTGTGTCTTATTGGTATATTCTCTTATGTGAAAAATGCCTAAGATATACATACTGACTGGACACTTTTTAGATAAGCTTCCTTGAGGAGAAAAGTCCCTATGAAAGACATGCTAAACCGAAGCATCTTGAGGCGAAAAGTTCCCAAAAAGGACATTCTGAGGAGAAGTATCATTTGTGTAGGCTTTCAGAAGTGGAAAATCCCAATAAACAACAGTCTTTGGAGCAGTATCTTCTGGGTAGTTTTCTCTGAGATGAAAAATTCCAATAAAAGATATACTGAGAAGTTAATTTTGGGTGTGTTTCTCTGAGGTGTAACATCCCTATAAAAGACATTCTGGGAAGAAGAATTGTTTGGGTAGGTTTTGCTGAAGTGAAATTCCCAGAAAAGGACAATCAGAGTAAAAGTACTTATTGGGTAGATTTCTCAGAGGTGAAAAGACACTCTATGAAAGACATTCTGAGAAGTATCCTTTACATTCATTTGTCTGAGGTAAAAAGTACATAGAATTGACAATATGAGGAAAATATCATTAAGGTAGGTTTCTCTGAGGTGAAAAATCCCTATAATAGACATTTTGGGGAGAAGTATCCTTTGGGTATGTTTTCTGAGGAGAAAAGTCCTTTCAAAGGATCTGCACTGGCACACAGGTCTCACTGAACTCAGTACCCCAGGCATCTCAGTGCACTGTTGTGACCCTGTCCTTTCTGTGCTCTGAGCTTTCCCAGATCTTTTCACTGCACTGCACTTCTCAGAGTGCATCACTGAACTTCAGTGCCTCTGGTGTCTCTCTGCACTGAGCGACCCAGTGGTTCTTCCACATTCACTGGCCCAAGGACCTCAGTGCTCTGCAGGCCATCTCAATGCACAGCAGCACTGCAATGGGCAATTCACTGCACTGCAGAGTCCCAAGCTTCTCCCAGCATTGCAATTCCAAGCTTTCCTCAGCACTGCAATACCACAGGCATTGCTCTGTATGGCAGTACCCCTGGCATCTGACTGAACTCAGTAGCCTTCACATCTCAGTCACCGCATTCCCAGTCACCTCACTGGCCTGCAGTGACCAGGACTTCTCAGTGAACTGAAGATTTCCAAGTGTCTCACTCTTGTGTGCTTGATAAGGGTCAAGGGATAAGAAAAAGCAGGTCTGTTCTTTATTAACTCCCACCCAAAGGTCAAAAATCTCTGAACATGCCCTGGTTGACCACTTAGCTCCTGCTTTGCTGATGTTCCAAAAGGGCCGCAAAGACCCCACAGGGTCCACTTGTCCTCAAGTCCCCCATGGGTCCTGTTGTGAAGCTGGTCATATGTATGCCTCCGGCTGCCATGCGCAGGGTGCTGGGAATATCACTGCAGGAGTTGTGCCTGGAACACCTGCTCCCAGGACTCAGGCTGGGGATCTGGGGCCTGAAATGTGGAGCCATGGGTTCTTCCGTTCTCACCTTTCTGGGAAAATGTCAGCTGCTTCACGTGCAGAATGCCCACATTCCTGCGTCCAACATTCATCACGTTGGCTCTTCCTCACTGTCGACAACGTGATTTGTGAATGGTCCATCCTGGTTCCCTGTGCTGTTGCTTTGAACATAACACTCGAAATTGGGAGCTGCAAGCTTGACCGGGATTCTCTTTTGCAGCGCTATCTTGGCCGTTTGTGGAGCCTTGAAAACCCAGGGCGCTCAGAGACAAGTGGAGACACTTTGTGCCCATGAGTGTATCTCCTTGATGTCTTTTCCATCTGATTCATGGGGAAGGGTCTGGCTAGGCACTGGCTAGAAGCCCGTGCCTGCTTCTCCATGTACTGGACAGAGACGATTTCCAGTCTGATTTAAAATCTAGTAGTCTTGCTGGGCGCCAGTAAGTGCTGGGAGGCTGGGGCCAGGGATCACTTGAGTCTGTGGGTTTGAGAGTACCCCGGGCAACATAGTGAGACCTAGTTTCAAACAACAAACAAAAAAATCTGCAGCCTGACTGATCTGACTACGGATACATGAGACCATTTGGTATTCTCCTCATTTCTGGTACTAGCCTGATTCTGGCTGCGTGCTGCTGAATCTGTGCATGTTTGTAACATCTGACCTAAACAGATGATAGCACCAAGAGGTGTCTCTTGTCCTATCTGGTCCCTTTTCCTGTTGAATTTCAAGTCAGCAGTGTCAGGTTGGTTTGGCACAGTGCTTTCTGGGAAAATGACATCTTGTAGAATTGTTAGGATCTTTGTTAAAACATATTTGTCCTTAGAGAAAGTCTGTCTTCACCTCTGCATGAAAACCCTCATGGGCTGTGAAACTGTGAAATATTTGGTATTTTAGATCAGTGGAGACCCTGGTGCTGGAGCCAATAAAGTCCAGGTGAAACAGATGCTCAGATAAATGTGACTCAGTATGGGGTGGCTTTTATGGCAATTGAAAAAAGATTCCATGTTGATGAAAATATATAATTGACGTTGGAGCTGCATCAAAAAGTCATCTTACAGTCCATGATCCCATCAAGAGACCTGTGCAAATTCAGGTTTCTCATTTTGATCTGACAACAAAATATTTGATCCCAAAGCTGAAGTGAGATTAATAACTGGCATATGAATAGTGTGCCCCACCTAGGTGGTATTTTTTTTTCTAATTTGGTTCATTTATAGGACAGAATTTCACAATAAAATACTGGGCAGAACATCCCAGCCCTGTGCCCCTGGTCCCACGTGTCAATGAAATCCACAACCTATCATGGCTGGTCTCCCACTGTGGGAAAAGGCCATCCACTGGCCTGTCCTCTGACCCTATGGGCTGTCCTGTTTGATTCTGGACTTGCTGTCCAGCAAGTCATCACCAAGAAGAAGAGACGGGCATGTCATCACCATCTTGGGCAGCTTGACTTGACATTTGCACCACACTGGCCTGCCCTTGCCTTGCTGGGGAGAGGAAAGGAGAGGAATATGTGCTCACCTAGGGCTGGCTACAACCTTTCCCTCCCGCCTTGTGCCCCTCCTTGAGGCAGACCTGTTGTGCCTGCCATCGATTTGAAGCCCGCAAGCCCTTCCGTGTCCCCGCTGTCCTCAGGCAGGCACAAACCAAGCTGATCAATGCAGGTTCTGAGACTCTTGTTTTTCCTCCCTGCTTCCTGAGGCATCCAGGCTCTGACAGTTTCCCTCTCTCTTGCTCTCTTACTCCCCTCTCATCCCCCCATTCTATGAGGAGGGTCCATCCTCAAGTGAGCTTCTTTCCAGGTAGTCCTGCCTGCTGCCCCTCACCCAGGTGCATGTCAGGTGACCCTCACAGGGGAAACTGCGGTGGTCTCTCCAGCTTCCCATTATGTCACAGTCCTGGCTGTCATCTGTTGATGTGGCCCAGGCATCTGGCTGCCCCCCAGGTGATTGAGCTTTCAGCTCAGCCAGTTTGCTCAGCTTCTGGAAGACAGTGGGCATCGGTCAGTGCCCAGTGAAGGCATTAGGCCTGTTGCCCATGTGAGGGGACATGGTCCCTCGTGTAGCTCAGGAGACTGGGGTTCGGGAGTATAGAGCAAACCACAGCCTCACCTGGACCTGTCTCACCCTGCAACCCTCCTGTTCTGGCTGAGATAGTTTGGGGGCTCTGGCCCTGCAACAGCTCCTTCCCCATCCTTAGGAACTGGGCACAGAGACTCGGAGCTGACTGAATCTTCCCTCTGGAGGGAAAGTGGTAGAGCAGCCTTGCTAGAGGAAATGCTGTAGATCTCCAGCAACTAATAAAAGGCATCTTCTGTATGCATGCAGAGTGCTCAGGATGGGACTCCTCCTCCCTTTAGTTTTGTTTATTTATTTGTAGTATCTTTGGTTCTTCCCTGCCTTTGGAAGCGAATCATGTTCCTTTATTTTCTTTCCTCTCTGTTCATTTTTGTGCAGTGATTAGTTTCTCCTTCTAGTTACACCTTCACCGTATCCCCCTTGAACCACCCCATACTCCTTTGTGTTCTTCCCTTCCCTTGTTGACACCTCTCCCTCCCCCCACATGCCTCAGGTCCCAGCACAGGTTGGTAGTTTTGTCTTTTTCTTTACCTTTTGTTTGGTTACTCAATATTCTGCAAGTCAGTGAAGCCACCTGCTATTTTTATCTTTTTCCCGTTGACTTATTTTGGTGAGTAAAATCTCTTCCAGCTCCATTCGTGTTGCAGAAAAGGCATGAGATTGTCTTTTTTAAACCTCTGAGTAATATCCCATTGTGTAACTATACCACAACGTTTTTGTTTTTTTTTTGAGACTAGGTGTTGCTATTTTTGCCTGTGAAATTGCAGGCTCAAGTTGGTCCCACAGACTCAAGCAACCCCCAGCCTCAACTTCCCAGGTAGCTGGGATTACAGGCACGTGCCACCACACCCAGCTATTTTTTTGGAACTAGGTCTCGCTAAGTGCCCCCGGCAGGACTCGAACCACGAGACTCACCGTGGCTTCCTAGGCTGCCGCTTACAGGCATGCGCCACCATGCCCAGCCAAGATTTTTATTGGAATTGCACTGAATATATAGATTGCTTCTAGTAGGGTAATAATGTTTATTATTTCAGTCCATGAACTGGGAGTATCTTTCTATTTCTTTATGTTTTCATTGTGTCTACAAAACTCAGTGTTTTGAGCCGGTTGTTATGGCACATGCCTATAATCCAAGCGCTGGGAGGCAAGAAGACAGGGATTGCTTGAGTTTCCGGGTCCAAGACTACCACAGGCAACATAGCAAGACCTGGTTCTTGAAAAAAAAGCAGCTGGCTGTGGTGGCGGGCACCTGTAATCCCAGCTACCTGGGAGGCTGAGGCTGGGGATTGCTAGTCTCAAAAAAAAAAACAGTGTTTTGTAATTTTTCTTGTATAGGTCTTTTCTCTTCTTTGTTAGGTCTATTCCCAGGTATTTAATTTTATTTAGTACAATGATAAATGGCATGGTTTTCTTAATTTCTTCACCGCATATTTTTTCCATACAGAAAGGCTACTTTTTTGTGTATTGATTTTTGTGTATTGATCATGCCACCTGCTGCTTCACTGAACTGGCTTAGTTTTTCATTTTTTTCTTTTATATGTAACCATTTTTATTACATTACTGTAGTCTTCATAGTAGACTCCCACCATCATGTCATCAGTGAACCAGCAACTTTTTCCTTGTGTTCATCACTTCCCCTTTTGCCCCCCCACCCCCCCTTCTGCTGGGTGCTTCAGTTATGATCAACTTGTTAGTTTTGATTTTTCTTGGTCTTTTGTTTGGTTTCTTATATTCCACATGTAAGTGAGAACATCTGGTATTTACTATTTTTCTTCTGACTTTCAGTCATCAAAAAGGAAATTCATGTTATTTACAGCAACATGGATGGAGGTGGAAGAATATATGCCAGCTGTGCATATATATTTTTATATATATATATATGTAGTGATATATATATAATATTCCACTATAAATATACAACTTTTTGATACATTTGTCCATTTTGGACCATTTGGGTTTGACTTAATTGGTTTCTCTGTGGATATTTTGGTGTTACTCTGCCTATATAATTATATCATCTGCAAATTATGACTGTTTTACTTCTTTTCCTATTGAATTCATTTTATATATCTCTCTTGCCTAGTTGCTCTCCTAGGGCTCCCAGTGTTGTACTGAAATGCCGTGGTGAGAGTGGACATCCCTGTCTAGTTCCAGATCTTACTGAGAAGGTTTTTGCTTTCTCACCATTAAGAATGTTGGTATTCGAAGCCGGGCACGGTGGCTCATGCTTGTAAGCTTCAGCCTATGAAGCGGCCGGGGCTAGGGATGGCGGTTTGAGTCCCGCCTGGGGCCCGTAGCGAGACCTAGTTCCAAAAAAATAGCTGGGCGTGGTGGCGCACGCCTGTCATCCCAGCTACTTGGGAAGCTGAGGCTGGGGATTGTTTGAGTCTGTGGTACCCTGGGCAACGAGAGTCTGCGGTTCCACAGGCAAAAACAGCAAGACCTAGTCTCAAAAAAAAAAAAAGAATGTTGGTATTCGGGGGTTTGTCATATTTGACAAGGCTTTTAGTTGGTAAGATATGTCCTTCTTCCCCAAGTTTTTTAAGGGCCTTCATCATAAATAAATGGATATTGGGCTTGATCAAATTTTTCTCAGCATCTATTGATACTGCCACAGGGCGTTTTCTTTTTGAGAACAGGCTGGGTGATTTTATCTGAAAGCTGAGGCCCCACCGCAGGTGCTGACCTCAGTCTCTGACGTGAACTAATGAGAGCTCAGTGGAGGGCGAATTTCAGTGAGTAGGGCCCTGTACGCTCACATTCTCGGTGGTCTGGAATCTAAGTATTTAATTTTAGTTAAGAGTTTAACAAGTCTAAATTGTAAACAAATGAAATGCACCTGATTTCACAAACAGCCACACATTCACCACGAAGACCCTGAGCTGCGCGTGGCAGTTAGCGCGAGTCTCACTCACCCACAGCCGCCAGGTTCCGGCAGGTCTCCAGCATCACCTCCCGGGACAAGCTCCTCTGGGCCTCCTCCAGGACCCGCCACTCCTCCAGGTGAAGTTACAGCCATGTCCTCAGATGACACCATCCCTGGAAGGACATGTCTCTGCTCAGTTAAGGCTCTGGTCTGGATCAGAGGAGCTGCCTGTCTGGGAGTCCATGTTGAGGACATTTTATCTTGGATGGATGCACCATTTTTTTAGACTAGGTTTTGCTATTTTTTTTTTCAGACTAGGAGCACATTACCCAGGGTACCACTGATTCAAGCAATCCCCAGCTTCAGTTTCCCAGGTAGCTGGGATTACAGGTGCGCGCCACCACGCCCAGCTATGTTTTTGGAACTAGGTCTCACTTGCTGCCCCAGGCGGGACTCGAACCATGATCCCCAGACCCTGCCGCAACTCCACAGGCTGTTGCTCACAGGCACAGCCTTGGATGTGCCATCTCTGCACCTAGATTATGGTATAAAGGCCTCGTGGTTGAAGTGTCCTAGTACTGAGTTAGCTTGTACCTCCCATAAGCCAGGGAGAAAATGTTCACAATTTTTCCCTTGTGAACATGGGAAAAATTACTGCTCCAAGAATCAGAGTATAGCTGACCTTAGTTAGGAGGGAGTTAAAGGATTTCAGATGGCTTGGGCCTCTGCAGAGGGTATATACAACAAACCCCACCATGGCCTAGGCTGCTCGCAGAGGTGGGGCAGGGTGATTCCTACACCACTAAGGTCTCAAGTGTCTCGGAGTCTGGGGGTCTTGGGCTGCAGGAGCTGGCATCCACCGCTAGTGGGGGGTGATCAGGGTTGGGCACCTCTGCTGTGGTCTCAGGTTGGGAGGGTGGATTATCAGTCTCTTCCTTACAGACCCAACCCTAATCCCAGTGGTGCTGGAGGTGAGAGTTGACCCACTGGATGCCTGGGCTTCTGAGGAGGGTCCCCAGCAGTCCCCAGCTCCAGCCCAGGACGCTGGTGGAGGTGGAGTCCTGGGCCACCAGGGTTCCAGGGACTCGGGATCTCATCCTGGGGGAGCGAGAGCTGACCCTGCTTCCATGTGGGCCCGGGGTGAGGGTTGGGCACCTCTGCTGAGGTACAGGCTGGGGGGATCCCCCTCTGGTTTACTCCCCCTTCAATCAGACCTGCACTAGGAAGGAGAACAGCAGCACTCCAGCTGCAGACATCCGGGGAGGAGAGAAAGGAATAATAGACCTAGACCACTCATCCCCTGGGGAGGACCCAAACGGCATGATCGAGACCACAAAAGCCCCGTGAGAATATTATCGTGGACCGTCACAGAGCTTCCCTGACAGCTCCGGTGGCTGGGGATCCAAACCCGTGTCCAGCGATGTGTGCAAATGAGTGAGACTCCCTCCCTTTCCAGCGGGGGAGGAAAGACAAAGACGTCGCTGCAGCCCCAGTGAATCGTGTCAAAACGGGGCAAACGCCGCTAACTAGGAAGCCACAGGAAAAGGCTTTGAAAGTGCGGTCTCTGCCTCACAGGTTCCCTCGCCTGCCCGAGCAGTTGCCAAAGTCACGAAACAGTTAAACAACAGGGTTTATTAACAGGGAACTCAAGGGAAAATGAAAAGTTCTCACAGTCACAAGAGGCAGTTATCTGACCCCAGTCACCAGTCTCAGTCCCAAAGGTCCCCAAGTCCCAAGATGGCGCCCTTTGCCCTCCGCACCTGAGGCAGGCACTCTGCCAAGTCCAGTCCTTCTCTCTCCAATGTCCCAAGCTGCTCCGCTGCCAAGGCGCTTCAAACTTCTTCCACAATGGTTGATGTACCAACCAGCTTTCCCCATCCTTGGCTACCTCCACGATGCCACCTTGCTGCACTGTGGCCACTCTTCTGCCAGCCACCATGGCTCCTCACCACCCTCAGCTCACTCTTCAGGGGGCTTCCCCTGGCCAGGTCACCCGGGCCTGTTCTCTTGTTCCGCCGTTCTCGTCTCCTCCTTTCCCTTTTGTCCTTCCCAGAAGTTCGTGTCCAAAGTCCCTGCTCCTTCCGTTTCATCTTTTTTCTCCCCCTAAAAGCCAAAGGCTCCAATTTCCCTCTCCACACCAGCCTGGAATCTGCAACAAGGTCAGTCCCCTTCCTGTTTAGACCTCTTTGACCTCTGTTTTCCGACACAGCCAAGCAATGCCTACATTTTATGAACAAATGGCTGCCTGGAGGGAGGTCACGCTTCACAGGACAGAACCCTAAGCCGCCAGAGAGGAGGAGCAGGACCCACCACCTGCGGAGTCTGTCCCACCTGAGAACGCCTCAGCCAGCGGCTGCCAGTGGAGCTCCCGACGCCAGAGGCCAGAACCGCAACGCTCAGAAGCAGCACCGTGGGGCAGACATCGGGATGGAGGAGGCAGCCAGCGTGAGGGAGGTGGCACTGGTCCCAGCAACCCCAAGGGTCTGGAGGAAAGGGGACGCCTCCCCCACAGGAAGTGCTTCAATAAAGGAGCCAGAGAACCAGGCCACACGCCTGCACTGTAAGAGCTTCCTGATGTGCTTGGCCTGGCTACCCACCTCAGTTACCCCTGAAAGCTGAGCAAAGGCGAGAGGGGTCTGGAGGATGGAGACGCCCACACCTTGTGCTCCATCGGGACAACGCAAACCCTTGTACAGGAGACGTGATGGCGGCTCCTGGGAAGCTAAGGAGATGTGATCAGGTGACCCAAAGTCCATTTCTGGGCGGTGCCCAAAAGCAGTCAGAGCAGGAACTAGACAGATGTCACAT
Organism: Uropsilus gracilis; assembly: GCA_004024945.1. Classification (NCBI taxonomy): domain Eukaryota; kingdom Metazoa; phylum Chordata; class Mammalia; order Eulipotyphla; family Talpidae; genus Uropsilus; species Uropsilus gracilis. Next base: position 12,282 of record PVHY01020605.1, read on the forward strand.
CACAGCAGCTCTGTCTGAGGTGAGAGCTGGAGGGACTCAGCCCCCAGGGATGGCCAAGGTGGACTCAGACCATGGGTACTTGCAGGGCCTCTGAAAAGAAACTGCCTCCCCCCCCCCACCCCGCAGCATCAGGCACCCAGCGAGAGCTGATCGGATGATGGAGCCCGAGGATGTGGCTCTGCCAGGACTTCACGGAGGAGATGGGTTTTGGAGGGTCTCGGTCACGCCCCGACCTGGGTCCCCAAGGAAACTCAGTGACCCTGTCGGGGTCTGGCCAGCATCTGGCAGGTGGTACAGATCTGGGGTTGGGACGACTTCTAAGGATCCGGCTTGGCCAGGTTGGGGGTCTGGTCAGAAGATAGAGAGGCCTTGGGGGAAACACTTTGAAGGGAGCGAGATCTCCCGACAACCCGTCTCCAAGATGCGCCTCCACCCGAGACCCACCAGCTGACAGGTCACTCGCTGCCGCAGACTATGTCACCTTCCTCTGGGCCATGCTCCCCACTGTCTGTAAAGCCACCCAAACAGCCCCCCGTAACCAGTGACCTGTGGCCCATCTGAGCTGTAGGGGCAGAGCCCTCGCACCAGGTTCCTCGGGATCACCAGCGTCTCTTCCTCTTCTGGACCAGGAGCGGTGACCCCAGGATTCAGACGCTGAGGTCAGGGGTCCTGCCTGGCAGGTGCACCTGTGTAGCCCTTTCTGCAGGAGCCGCCATGTTCTTCCTCTCATGCCCCGTGAGCTCCCGGCCTGTCCCCCCACTCAGTCACATTTGTCACCCCTGCTGCCCCCACTGTTTGTGCAGCCTGGCTCAGAGGGCCGTGCGGGGTCATCTGAGTATCGGGGATTCAGGGTTTCCGCCCACCTGGCCCTCACCCCTCCCGCCAGGGACTAAGGGGTCCCTGCGGGGAGCAGACTTTCCCCTGCCCTGGTGCCCACGGTGCCTCCCGCGTGGGGTGTCAGGGTCTCCGGAGCCCCGCAGGGCAGGCAGCTGGGCCAGGCCTCCCTGCTTCCAGCGTGTCCTGAGGTGTTGGCAGCACCTGGCAAGGTGGTGCCCATGGGGGGGGGGGCAGGACGCTCTGGGGCCTGTGTTCCTCCCTGAACAGCGCCTCCTGGCTTTGCCCACAGAGCCTCAGCCTCTCTTGATAGGGATCCGCTTGCTCGAAGGAACAAGCTGGCCTGATCCGCAAGGAGCGTAGGCGCTGGAGGGCAGGGCTCAGGCTGCCTGTGAAAGGTAGTGCGCCCCCCACAGGAAGGGAGCCATGTTGAAGCCCTAGCTGCAGACCTTCAGAAATGGGGTCTCTGGCGAGAAGCAGGTTCAAGGACGATGGGCCCGAGGTCAGCAGTCCCCGGTGCTCATGGAGAGCGGCAGCTGCACGCACGGAGCAAGCCCGGACTCCCAGGGAGCCTGAACAGATGTCAGTTCTGGACAGTTACAGGGGTTTGTGGCGATTTCCAAAAGGTTCATCTTTTTCCGGTAAGAACACAGGGTGTTTCGGTGAGGAAATGAAAGGCCCAGGCGTTTCCAACATGCTGCTGAACGTGAACAAGGCGGCAGGACGTCTCTGCGGGAGGTGAACATTTTGCCAGTTTTCTGGAAATAAGACTTTTTGCTGTGAAGGGAAGAGACAGGCACAGGGATCCTGGGGACAGACGTTCAGGCTTCCCTGTGGGGTGACTTCAGGAGATGTGGATGGTCAGGTGGGAACCTCCTAGGGGAGAGGAGCCCTGGATTCGCAGGTCCTGGCAGAGACAGTCTGCCTTACGCCATTCACAGGCCATTCATAGGCCGGGCGGATCGTGCTATGAGACGGGAAAACCCCCTCTCACCTGAATTGGCTCCGGCAGACTGGAGACACTTTAGCACTGATCCTCCGAAGATGTGCTGGCGCCGCTGCTCCTCCAAAATGTTCGCCTATGGGAACCCTCCAAACAGACAGTGACCGCTGCAAGCAATCCCCCTGGCCCCAATTATCCCTCAAAAACTACTATGTTAATACGCTAACCAGTTTAACGGTCTTCCTCATCATTTGCCTTCCTTTGGAGTTCGCCCGCCCCTCGCCCTGTCTCTCTGAATACCCCTTTCTTTTGTTAATAAATTGCCATTTGGCTCATTACTTCCAAATCAACCCTTAGGCTCGCCTAGGCCATCTCTCTCGTGGTCTCTTCCTCGTACCTTGCGTTCGGCAGTCAACACAGTCCAGGTGGAAATGTCTTCGGCAGCTCTCAGAAGATCTCCAGGACTGCTGGGGCTGGTCAGCCAGGGCTCTTCATGAAGACTGACTGACAGGCCAGGGTAGGATGACGGGAAATGACTCATTCATCACAGAACCCGTCATGTCATCACCGGTTATGCCTGCCGACCTCCCAAGGACACTCGTCTCCCTGAATCGTATTCCTTCTCCAGTAGAGACAATGTGAGGGCCAACATCCCACCAGGACTGACACACGAGTCTCTGCCACATGAGCCCCCCGTGGACCGTCTCCCTCACCCTGCACCCTGCAGTGGTAACACTGGGAGGGAAATGCACTGAGACATTTGACCCAAAGCCAACGCCCCTCATGGGACCTGGCGGGTGACTGAGGAAATAAAACCCAGACACTGGACACGCACCCAAGGTGCTCCTGTCAGAACAACTGTGACAACCTGGTCTTCACTCCCGGAAGTGGTCACGGAGTCAGAGCTGCCCTAGGTGACGCTTCACCTCCTTCCGCTACTTGCTCAGTGTCTCCTTTGCCCTCAGACAGCACCTCCCTTCACAGTGTCGATCTCTCGGGGATGCACCCCTACCCCCAATCCTGATGGGTCCGGGCCACCAGCAATCCTGCTGGCCTGGGGTGTGTGATGCAGGGCACAGCATTCAACAGGCAGTCCATCCTTACCCCCATGAGGCAGCTGTCCAGTTCTCCTGTGAGGGAAAGGATCGACCCAAGCTGCCAACACACTTCCCTTCACTGAATGCTGACAGAGGCAGCAGGAGCGTGGAGTCCCTGGGTAGCAGCCATACTGCTGGGTCAATGGAATGCCCACCTAACCCAGGGGTCAGCATCCCTCCCTCCGGGACTCGAGGCCAGTGTGGAAGAGAGTAGTGGGCACAGGCACCAGAGGTTCTTCCAGGAGCATGGCACTTCCATCTCCACTGCTCATTCTGGGTCCTGATTCTGGCTACGAGGACAGCGCAGCAGATAGACTCAGCACACAGGCTGCCGGGGACGGCAACACCTCACATCCTCCCACGCCTCAGGCACCGCCACCAGGTCTTAAAAACACCCACCATCCTTCCTGGGCAGCAGAGTGTGGGAGGCCGGGATGCGCAACACCGGTGACTCCATATGCTGAGTATCTGCCACTTCTTTGCCATGAAGGGGTTTCCTTGACCAGACGCAAAACCCACCACGGGGCCATGGGGCTCCAGGAGCCCACAGATGGCAGATTGGGTAGAAGTTTGTATACCGGGAAGGCGAGTCCGTATTCAGATGGCCCCCATCTGTTACCCCTTGGAGACCACCATCCTCACTGTTCTCCATGGCTGCCTGAGCACGTTCAGCTTGACACATCCAGGCACATTCAGTTTATTTTTATTTTATTTCTTTTTAATTTATACTATTTCATTTTGTTCTTTAGGTTACAACCTGTGTTATTTTCTCCCCTCCTTCCGCCCTCCGGTGCCCCTTCCATTCCCTCACACCCCACTCTTTGTTGTTTATTAGCTGTGCTGAGTCCACTGGTCTCTTTCCTATGGTGTCTTTTCTCGGGGTGAGGGACTGCGTTGCTGGGTCCAGGCGAACCTTGCTGGTAGATTTTCAGTCTTAAGTTTGCGTTGGGTGGCCAGGTTGCATTTGTTTGTGATCTGTCCATGTTTTCTTGCTGCCGGCCATCCTCTCCGATCCAATCCCATCTCCATTGCTTTGCTGTTTTTCCTTATGGCTCTGGTGCCGAACTTAGGGGGGGTCTCGCCCCCAGCAGTGTTGGTCAAGAAGTTTCTCTGTGAGTTCAGGCTTCCGCAAATGACCTTTGAAGATCATCTCCTCAGCTTCAGTTTGCAGTTTTGATGCGGGGCCCATTATCCCCTCTTTGGTCATCCTCTCCTCTCCCGTAACGAGGGGAGGGTGTGTTGCTCTCCTTGAATATATCTCCAAAACGAAGACCCAGGTCTTGTCCCGGTGAGCGCAGAAGTGCGCATGGTGACACTGCGTCTCCACGGTTGTTTTTCTGGTCTTGCATGCGCTGGTTCACTTGGTTGTCCATCTGCTGTGTTCAGCTCAGGTCTGTGGGGTGGACTTTCAGGCAGATTCAGTTTAAACGAGACAGGAAAATATTCTCAAAAATTCATTTTCAAGGTCCATCCAGCTAATGGATGCCTAGACCAGACAACATGGACTCAGGTCTTCATCGCATTAATTCAAGTCCCCTGGGTTCCTACACCGCACCCCAAGTACGGAAACTGCTTTATCCTTCCTCCCACATTCAGGAGAAACATTTCACTTTCTTGTGGGGGCAATCCCAGGATGGATGTGGTGGCCCCCTTGTCCTGTTTTTTCACCAACAAGGTAACACTAGTCCTCCCGCACATTTCACAAAAAAAAATACGGAGTGAGGTCTACCTCTGACCCTGAGACTCCATCTTGGTGGTGTTACCACGCTATGGCTCCCAGGTACAGTGAAAGGTCCGGGGACTCAGGGACACAGACTATAGAAACTCTGGGAGGACTGAGTTTTTAGAGGCTTGGCTGGAATTAATGTTCCTATTTGTGTTCAAAATATCCTGGTCAGAAGTGACAGAGGGTCCACACAGTGCAGGGAGGGGGAAATGCAGTTTCCTTCCCACAGAAAAGGATGCTGACTATTGGTGAACTAACGGTCAGTCTCTGCTAATAAAGAGTCTGTTCTGTGAGTTCTCTGATTACAGTGAGGTGTGACTTCTGGGAGAAACTTCTACATACTTTACACTCGTAGGGTTTTCTGCTGTGTGAGTTCTCTGGTGTGCAGTGAGGGCTGAATTCCAGGAGAAAACTCTCCTATATTCCTGACATTCACATGGTTTCTCCCCTGTGTGTATTCTCTGGTGTGCAGTGAGGATTGACTTCCAGGAGAAAGTTTTCCTACATTCTTGACATTTATATGGTTTCTCTCCTGTGTGTATTGTCTGGTGTTTGTTGAGGTCTGACTTCTGGTAGAAAGCTTTCAAACATACTTTACATTTAGAAGGTTTGTCTCCTGTGTGAACTCTCTGGTGTAGATTGAGATTTGTTTTCTGTAAGAAAGTTTTCCTACAGTCTTGACACTCAAAGGGCTTCCCTCGCTGTATGAATTCTCTGGTGTCTCTTGAGGACAGACTTCCGGGAAAAAGTTTTCCTACATTCTTGACACATAGGGTTTCTCTTGTGTGTATTCTCTGGTGTATCTTGAGGGCTGACTTCTGGGAGAAAGTTTTCCTACATTCCTGACAGTCATAGGGTTTCTCTCCTGTGTGAGTTCTCTGGTGTGCAGTGAGGGCTGACTTCTGTGAGAAAGTTTTCCTACATTCTTGACATTCATATGGTTTCTCTCCTGTGTGTATTCTCTGGTGTTTATTGAGGTCTGACTTCTGGTAGAAAGCTTTCAAACATACTTCACATTTAGAAGGTTTCTCTCCTGTGTGAACTCTCTGGTGTAGAATGAGATTTGTTTTCTGTAAGAAAGTTTTCCTACATTCTTGACACTCAAAGGGTTTCTCTCCTGTATGAATGCTCTGGTGTCTCTTGAGGACAGACTTCCGGGAGAAAGTTTTCCTACATTCTTGACACTCATAGGGTTTCTCTTCTGTATGTATCCTCTGGTGTATCTTGAGGTCTGACTTCTGGGAGAAAGTTTTCCCACATTCCTGACACTCATAGGGTTTCTCTCCTGTGTGAATTTTCTGATGTCTCATGAGGTCTGACTTCTGTGAAAAAGTTTTCCTACATTCTTGACACTCATAGGGTTTTTCTCCTGTGTGTATTCTCTGGTGTTTATTGAGGTCTGACTTCTGGTAGAAAGCTTTCTTACATTCTTTACACTCGTAGAGTTTCTCTCCTGTATGAATTCTTTGGTGTATAGTGAGGGCTGACTTCTGGGAGAAAGTTTTCCTACATTCTTGACACTCATAGGGTTTCTCTCCCATAATAGTTCTCTGATGTCTACTGAGGGTTGAGTTCTCACAGACATTCCAACTTTCGTAAGGTTGCTCTGTTTGAAATTTATAACCCTTAATGAGAACAGATATTTCACTTAATCTCTTATCAGGTAAATCATACTGAATTTTTCCTCTCCTGAGTGCAGTGATGGTAGGTGTGGTGTAAATTATTCCAGAAATTAGTCCCACTTGGATTATATTTATGTTGAAATACCTCTGAAACATCATTTCCCATAAAACCCTACATCACCACATGACCAGCAGCCTCTCCCTTAACACAAGAGATCGACCGTCATGACACCCAGACCTGGCAGCGTTAGCGATGACCGGACACTGGCAGCCAGTATCTCCTGTTTTCCCCCGTCCCGCCTGCACATCCAGCATGACTGACCTGAGAGGCTCTGGTCCACAGGGTTCTCTGCAGTCTGAGGCGGAGTTTGTGCTTCTAACCCGCTGGTTCCCTCAGGTCTCCTGATACAGTGACCTGCGGAGGAGAAACAATGGACTCGGATCAACCTGTCAGGTTCGGTGGCAGAAAGACACCTGGACAAAGACAGCTGAAGGAATTACGCTTAATGGGTTCTTTTTGGGTTTTGCTTCTTTTTTCTGGAGACTGCTGGGCTCTCATGCCTGAGCTCCTGCCTTACCGCTGCTCACTCTCACCAAGGCTCAGGGTCCCAGGAAGCCACTCTGCAGCCACGACTTTAAGACAGTGGACAGACACCCTGGATACACACACGGTGACAAAGCAAGAGCGAACGGCTCTGGAGCCTGACATTAAAATGAGGAGAAGGGCTCTGCCACTCGTCAAACTTGCAAAGAAAAGGCCCTCAACCTGAAAGGAGAAGCAAAAATCTTAAATAGACCAAGAATAACAAGAACACTAAGAGATCAAGAACAGAACACTGGGAATCATTTTCAGAGGAGGCCCCCCAACACCTACTGAATGGCAGTCCTTCTGGCGGGCCAGGCCATTACTCCACAGAGCAGAGCCAGGGGCCAAACTAAAGCCCTGCTCAGTGCTGACATCAGTTTTTGAAGTAAACGGAGGATCACGTGCTTAAAAGAAGTTGTTAAATGAGGGATAATTTTGGTTTCTCAGTGCAGAGGTGGACACGCACATTCTCGATGACCTAGACGCTTAAGCATTTAATTTCTAAATAAATTCTTTTCTTTTTTTTGAGACTAAGTCTCAGTATTTTTGCCCATGGAAGCGTAGGCTCACGTTGCACAGGGTACCATGGACTCAAGCAATCCCCAGCCTCAGCTTCCCAGGTGGCTGGGATTACAGGCGCCTACAACCACACCCAGCTATATTTTTTTGGAACTAGGTCTTGCTACGTGCCCCCGGTGGGACTCGAACCGTGATCCCTGGCCCTGGCTACAGCTTCCTAGGCGGCCGCTTACAGGCATGCGCCATCATGCCCAGCCTGTAAATAAATTCTTAATCTAGAATCAACATTTAATTGATATGACATAACACAAGACAAGCCTACAACATGATGCGACAGCGAGACACACAATCACCCTCTGAAACAGTTTTAAAAAAGCAAAGGAGACTGATACAAACTCCTAGAAAAACTCAAGACTCTTAGAACTGGACACCACACCATCTCCAGTGGAACAAGAACTGGAGGACAAAGGCCCAAAAGCATCAGCCTGGTCAGAACATGCTGGCTCCTCTAGAGCCAGCTGCCATACTGGCCATCTGCACACCTCCAGAGAAGGCATCCACAGCCAGCTGAGACCATGGCTGCAGTCAGCGTCAGCAGCAGCAGCAGCAGCAGCATCCTCACTCAATACGTAAACATATAGGTAAAGAATGGATAAACAGCATGTTAAAGATTAAAAAATATGTAAAGAGCCGGGTGTGGTGGTGTGTGCCTATAATCCAAGTACTTGGAGGCAAGAAGCCATGGACTTGTGTTCGTGGGTTCGAGACTACCCCGGGCAACACAGCGAAACTTGGTCTCAAAAAAGTAGCCAGGCACAGTGGCGGGAGCCTGTAATCCCAGCTACTTGGGAGGCTGAGGCTGGGGATCGCTTGAGTCCCCAGGATTGGAACCACCATGGCAACATAGCTAGACCCAGTCTCAGAAAAAAATACATATAGATGTATATATGTATATATATATATATATACATATATACACCAAGAAAGAAAATAATACCCAACGTCATAAACAGCTGTACATTCTTTAGGCATAAAGAAACTGCTGCAGGCGGCAGTTAGTGCGAGTCTCACTGACCCACGGCCGCCAGGTTCCGCCTGGTCTCCAGCATCACTTCCCTGTACAGGGTCCTCTGGGCCTCGTCCAGGACCTGCCACTCCTCCCGGGTGAAGTTCACGGCCACGTCCTCGAACGACACCATCTCTGCTAGGACACGTGTCTGCTCAGTTCAGGGCACCGGCCTGGGTGGAAGAGATGCAGGTGTGCGAGTTCATCACGCTGAGGGCACTACATGGTGGATGGGACGCACCGTATTGTTCCCTAGACTACAGGACAGAGACCCCGCTGCAGAAGGATCTCGATGCTGGCTGGACTCTTACTCCAAGAGCAGCATTGGCAGCACATGAAGTGTGGATCCACGGCTCCCTGGAGACCTGTCCACGCGGGCTTCCTGCAGGGAGGCGGAGGCTGCAGGCAGAGCAGGGGGTGGGGGTCCCCAGGCTGAGTGGGAGGGATCGGTGCTGAGTCAGGCTTCTCCTGAGGGCAGCTACTCTCAGGTCCGCTCACCAGCTAGAGGGCAGAGGTGGCATCCAGGCTCCATGGCCCTCATGCTATGAGGGGTCAATAGGGGCCTTGCATCCGTGAACATAGAATTTGGGTGAAATTTCTGGAAACGCAAGAGTCTAACCCCCCACGGAGTCCCCTACAGGACGCCAGAGCCGATTCTGAGCCTGAGGACGCAGCAGTGGGCGGGTCTCTGTCCTGGTCCCTGACCCGGAGAGACTCAGCGACCCAGGGCGATGCCAGGTGGACAGGGACTGGACAGAGGGCTGGGGAGCAGCTCCTCCATGGAGGCTGGAGCACCAGTCCGGGTGACCCCATGTCCAGGGTTCCGGGGGGCCAGAAACCCCCCCCCAGTCAGGAGGCGCCTGCACCGCAGCGAACAGCCGAGGTTCTGATGAAGAGGCTGCAGCCCAGGCCCCCGGGGCCCAGCGCCAGCCTCCCCGGAGGCAGAGCCCCTCTGTACTGGGCAGCCGGCCACACTGCGGTCCCTGGAGATAAACAGCACAGCAGCCAGGGGAACGCGCTGGAGCGGCCACGGAGACGCTTCTGCCGAGTGTCACCAGACACCGTGATCTGGACGACACCCCAGGGACCCGCCGACCCCCAGCCCGCGCAGCCCCGACGCGGGGACAACAGTTGCCCGGAGCCCTGGGCACCGCAGGCGTTGGGTGACCGAGGCCACAGCCCCGATGAATCCTGGCCCCCACCAGCAACCGTCCCGGGAGGCTCCACTCTCCAGTGGCTCCGGCACACGTGGGCCGGGGCTCCAGCAGGGCCTTCTTGGCCCTGTCTCCCCGTTTCAGGGGGACCTGTGTGGCCGCGGGGAGCCCCTAGGCCCGGGCACTGGGTTCCCTGCGACCAATGGAAAGCCTCTCGGATTTCCCCACTCCTGCGAGCGGCCCCGGCTGCCTGGACTCCCCGAGCAGAGCTAAAGGTTTCCGGAGGCCCGCAGCCCCACTCCGGGGGCCAACAGACCACCCAGGGGTCGGGTGCTTTGCTGACCAAGGGATCGGCTGCCATCTAGATTCGGGGTCTCTCGGCCCCGCTACGGATGCAGGACCTCAGGGCCACATCCACTTCCCGTGGGGGAAGACGGGCTCCGGGGGTCACCCCGCGGCCATGTTCCTTGTTTTACACGATGGTGGACGGGTGTTTCCGTCCGTCCCACCGGAGCCTCTGGCCGGCATCAGCTTGGATCTCCAACGGGACAGATCAGACGGGCCGTTTCCAGTCACGAGGGAATGACGGGAAGAAGAGCTAAGAGGGGACCTGGACCCGGAAAGCCAGCGTCTCCACGGGCAGCCTCCCGAGGCCTCTGGGCCCTGATGCTCTCCGGGCTGCGGGCGCGGGCGAGGTCGTTCCTCGCACGTTCCAACGAGGTGGCGCGTCAGCTCATGGAGGGTAAACAGAAGGGAGAAAACACAGCATCCCCGCCCGGAGCAGGAGCGGAGACTGAGTGTTCAACATCCCAACTCCAGGTTCTCCAGGGATTCGGGATCTGAGAGGAGAGGAGATGGAGGCGTGCGCGGGAGACAGGGAGGAGGCCAGGGGAACAGCAGGTGTTCCTGGCTCAGAGGACTCAGGGTCCATTTTCGTGACGGGGAAGAAGGTCCCTTGTCAGGCGAGATGACTCCTTAGGATGGAGAAATGGGGTGGACGCAGCCTCTCGGTAAGGGCTAGGGGCTGGGGCTGAGGAGAGATTCGGGTGTGATGGTTTGTGGGTGACTCCCGGTCGTCAGGGTGGCGCTTCCCCAAGGAAAGGCAAACGCCGCAGCCCCTCAGGCTGGCGTCCGAGGACGGGTCCGTTGAGAGTGTTTCCCGCAGCCTCGCAGCCCTGCCGGCCGCACTGGGGAGGTTAGGGGCTAATTCCAAGCATGGGAGCTCCTCATCCTACCAGGATGCAAGACGGAGCTCAGGTGCACATCAGAAACTGAAAAGGTCGCGTCCATTAATAAGGCGTATCTGGGTCACCTGGGAAACGCAGGTCCTAAAGTCACAGAGGAAGCTTCCAAGTCTTCTTGCCTGAAGGGAGGACGTGCAACAGGCCTCCCAGCTGCCTGCGACGTACAAGTCAGGCAGAGAGCGGGGACGGGTTAGAGCGCAATAAAGTCCTGCGTGTAGAGAAACAGAGACGCGGGTTCCATGAAAGGGTGACCCTAAGCGGACGTCCTGTGCGGAGTCGCCGATGGCCTCATGGCAGGAAGAGCTGCTTTGAAAGCGGGAAGGTGAGAACCACACGGGAGGACGTAAGAGCAACGTCTCAGTGAGAGGAAGCTGTACGATGTCAAGGCGAGCAAGCTCAGAAGCTGCGAGAAGGACCTGCCGTTAAAGCTGAACGGGAACCTCGCACTCAGTGAAGCCAAACTCCGGTCTCCTCCCTCTGCCCGAAGGAGCAGCGGGGTTTTCCACAGGGACCAGCGTTTAACGGCAGCCGGCAAACCGCCTCGGTCGCCAGAGACCGGGACCTGGAGCGGTGACATCTGAGCAGCAGGAGCCGGACTCTGTGAAGGCTCTGCCCTTGCTCCTCAAGTCACCCACACAGAGGGGAGACTTTACCCAAAGGCAGGCGCCAGCTGCACGCAAACCTGTGGCCTGCGAAGCGCCAAGTCCTCGTCACGACTCATCTCCCTTATAAACCGTCTACAACCCGCCACCGTCCCGAACCGCCCAAGGAACAGTGAGGACGGAGGGGCATGGGGGTCAAAGGGCGACCCCACTGACAAACCAGCCTTGGGAGGGACCGAGGACAGCCAGGGCGACGCAGGGGCGCCGGGCTCAGGAGCAACGTGGACAGTCTCCGCCGGGACAAGCCACCCCCCCACCCTGGCGGCACCCGAGACCCCCGGCAAGGGCACAGCTCCCGGCCTGGACCCCGCTCAGGGCTCAGGACCCCTGGGAGTCAGCCTGACCTCAGCGGCCGACACCGGCTGGGGGTGTCAGGCGTGTCCTGTCTAGTGTGGGTGAAGCTTCAGACCTGCCCAGCCCCAGAGCTGACTTATAACCGGCCACCCCACTCTGAAAGCTACCCGCAGGCTGGGGGAGCAGGGGTCGTACCTCAGGCAGGACTACCGTCCATGTGGAGTGCCACGCTCCCTGCTCCCCACAGCCACCGGGAAAAGAAAATGTCACTCAGCGTCCAACTACCCCTCGGAACTCGGGGTGCCCGAACCAGGCCTCGAATAGACTTGAGACGAACCTGGGGTGCGGGGCAGGTGACGGTGCGGGCGGGGCCCACATGCCACCGGGAGTCTCCAGGAGCCCCCTGATTCCACCCCGATGGAGAGAGGTGTCCTCCCTCCCCCACCACTCTCCGGACAGGCCCTCCGGCAGCCCCGAGGGACACTGTTCCTTGGGTAGTTCAGGACCGTGGCGGGTTTCCTAGGACAGAGGCGCCGCCTCGCTGTCATGGGGGGTGGGGACTCAGACTCATCCAGGGCGGCCAGCACGGCCTCTCAGGGACCCCCGCTGGATGCCCCCAGCAGCTCCCTCAGCTCCGAGGGACCCTGGGCCGCCTCCTCCAGGAAGCACCTGGGAGCACCGCCCACGGCGTCCCCCCCGTAGCTCCGGACAGTCGCCTCCCCGCGCCCAGGGGGGGCTCGGAGACCAGAGCCGCCGCTGTGGGGGGCAGGTAAACGTGAGGCGCGAAACACACACGCTAGGCCTGACCGTCAGCTGGACGCGAGTCACCGCTGCCCCCCGTCAGGCCGTCAGGCGTGGCTGTGCAGGGACACTGCGGTCCGCGGTGCCAGAGCGCGCGGGTCAGGCCGATGGGTGCGGGTCAGGCCGATAGGAGCCTACAAGGCCCCAGGAGCTCGAGGCCTGCGGGGCAGCTTCTGAGACTGGCCCTGCGCGCCCTCGCCGGTCAGCGAAGCAGAATAAAGTCTCCCTTTCCAAGGGCTCCCCCAGGCCCCGCACCCACCTTCCGGGACACTCCTCGTGGAAGCGGCGCAGACGGAGGAAGCGGCGCAGATGGAGAAAGCGGCGGCGCAGTGACGTCAGCGGCAGCGCCGGGCCGCCGCGCCAGGACAGAGCCCCGCCCCCGGCCCCGCCCCTCGGGCGCCGATTCCCGTCTCTG
>PVHY01020606.1:0-25254 GCA_004024945.1 Uropsilus gracilis
GAACCAAGATCCCCAGTCCCAGCCATGCTCCATAGGTTGACGCTTACAGGCACACACCACCTTGCCCGGCTCCCCACATAGGATTCAAATGCAGGTATAAAGTTGCCCCAACATATCCTGGATGCAACAATAATTTCAAGTCCAGAGAGGTCAGGGGCTGTCAAAAGTCAGAAGGCTGGGGCTGGACATCCTCCTTCAGGACAGACAGCTCTTTGCTTGGAGTTGGTTAGAGGCCTCTCCTCCCAGAGAAGGCCAAGCTGGAGAGAGAGCAGCTGATGTAACTGCTCCCCCTTGTGGGGGGGTGGGGATGAAATTGGCGCAGACCCAGGGGGTGTGCCTGAGATGACAGGGGACTGAGCCAATGGCAGGGCCCTTCTCCCCCAGCTGGCTAGGGAGGAAAGAAACCCCTCCCGGGTATTTCTATTATCTTGGGGAGAAAGGGAGGAGGGGAGAAAAGTTGGCCAGAAAGCAAACTGAACTTGCAATTTGGTTTAATAACCAAATCCCAGTTTTCCTTGTGGGCCAACTCCAGCCGGCTCCCTCCTCCAGGGAAATCCAGGCCAAGCCTAGGGCTGAGAAACCTGTCCCCACAAGTCCCTCTGCCTCCAGCTCCCAGCTACATCCCCCAAAATGGGGCCCATCTCCCAGGAACCTGTAACTCCCTTCTGTCCTGGCCCCCATCCCCACACTTGCTGGCCAGGCAAAAAGAAGGTGGGAAGTTCTAACCTGGGGGAAGAAGGAAGCTCCCAGAGATGGGAACTGCATTTTCTACCCTGAATGAGACAACTTGAGTCAGGAAAATAAATGGAACTAATAGGACAAGGGACTGAGCACTTGAATGAGGACTGCTCTGGGAAATACCCCCATTAGAGGTCAGGGCACCCAAGTTCTGTTAGAATAACTGGAGAGGAAAGGGGGCACACAGTTTCTGTTTCCTCACCTTCCCCCTCACACACACAGACTCACACACTTACATACACACAAATTCACACACACATACATCCACTTACATATATACTCACACGCACAGACACAAACACACACTCACACACACACACATGTATCCACTCATCCCACGGGTTAGGACAGGATTGGGTAGGAGAGAGGTCTTCTGGAAGGATGGCATAGCTGGTAGCTGCCAAAGTGGGTGGGCCAAATCCTGGGACCCGGCTGGGCGCCCAGGAGTGGGGGTGGTGCAATGGGCCAGTGAGCAGAGGCCAGGACTGTGAATGAAGTGGGCACGGCTCCTGCCCCCGCCCAGACCCGCCTCTGGCCCGGCCAGTCTCCACTGCCTGCATTGTCTTTGGCAAGTCGGGCAAGGTTCCCAGGCCTGGTTGAACTGGGGGCTGAGCCAAACAATCCTTTTCTGCCCTCCCATCCCCTCTCCCCTTGGGAGGAAGGGTTGGATGGGGAAGTGGGGGCAAAGAAGCTTCTGAGGTCACTGGCATCTTATCCCCAGCCCACATGGGCGGCCTGCAAAGGAGTTCAGATACAGGTATGAACCCAAAGACCAGACTACACAGCCTCCTGTCCTCACCTGGGCAGGCAGTTTGGAGGTCCAGCCCACCTGTCCCCTTGACCTTGACAATCATTCCCCCTCCCTCCTGAGGTTCTTTCTACCCTCTTCAGACTGATTTTTTGTCTGGGGCAGGCTACTGCCCTCCCAATACCCCCTCCCCAAGCAATGAGAACCACATGCTTTTTAGTGTGAAAGATCAAATGAATCCCCTGGGGAGGTGGGGGTGGTATTCACAGATTAACCCAAAGCAAAGTTGCTCCAAGACCTGGCTCCTCTCTCCCTCCAAGAGGTCCCCACTCACACTGGCAGCCTTTCTCCCAAACAGGACCCCCAAACCCCCACCCCATGGTGCTGGAGAGTTGGCTACTACCACAGTAGCTGTATCCCAGTCAATAGAAAAGAGGCTGTGGGCATGATCAGCTGTTACCCGGGACCCTTTTGTGACCTCCCTGAATGGGACATGGGCTGCACTATCCACCAGGCCCTACACTACCCAAAGGCCTCCATGCTGCCTTTGCCTGGTACAGGGCCTCCCATAGGCTTCCCCAACCCAATCTCCACCTAAGCCAAAGGGATTTTTTTCCAAAGCACAAATCAAATCCCATCCAGCCCTTGCTTAAAACGTTTCAACGGTTTCCCAGTGCCCTCCAGATACAATTGTTAGCACAGCCCGGCCACTACACCCACTTGCACCCCGATCTTCGACCGCCCTCCACCCGAGTTTGGGATGTTCTCCTCTCTTTCCAGCTCTATCCTCCCAGCTCACTTATCACCCTGCAGGTCTCTGTTCCATCTCCCCTCGGAAACCTTTCCAGATCCCTCAGGCCTGAAGCTGAAGCCTCTTTGCTCTCCCGTCCCTGTGGCTCTTCTCTCCTGGCGCTGAGCCCAGAGTGTTTAAATGGACTTCCCATGCAAACCAGGAGCTCAGGAGGGAAAGGACACATCTTTCCTACTCATCAGTAAGTCCCCAGCCCCAAGCTGAAGCACTTGATGTGAGAGGTGTAGATAAATGCAAATGAATTATGTAAGCAATATAAGCAAATTAGTGAATAATTGAAGAAATGAGCCAGTGAAGGAATGAGTGGATGAATGAATCAATAGTCCATAACCACCAAACCATTAGACCCATTGTGCACACCTTTTCCAGAGCTGGCAGGGAGCAAGCGAGTCCCCAACTCACTGGGCTTCCGCCTCAACCACCTCCTGTATTCAACTCAATAAGGCCAGCATCTCACCTTGGGGAAGAATCCCGATGGTCCCCTCCCCTGTCCAAGTCCCACACCCACCTTTTGAGGTGCAGCTCCAGTCCAGGATGTCCTTGAGCCTCCACTCAAGCTTCAAGATCTCACACCAAACCTTGCAAAGCCCCCTGCCAGGTGCTCCTGGACTTATAATGTACCCCTTTCAGTGGGTTCGCTATTGATTCCCCTAGGGTCCTGGACTCCTCTGAAGAGGGACACCCCAGCAGATGCTCCTTGAACCAAAAGATGCTCCTTGAACTGGACTAAGAGGCAGGCCACAGGCTGAGTGTCACAGAAAGGAAAGTGAGCCCTACCTGATCTGCAAAGGACTGATGAGTAGGGGCCAGGGATCAGGGAGCAAGAGGCACTATCCTTCCCTTTCTCACCCCAGGTTCACTGGGAAACCCAAAACTTGGAAAATAATCACAAGAAGAGGGAATACAGAGGGAATGTCAGTCAAGAACTAAGATGGAGGTATCAGAAGTTGACCTCTCGGTTCCAGGGCAAGAACCCAGGGGAAATAGGGAGGAGCCTGGCAAGGGAGGAAAAGAAATGACAATTTCTCCCATCCTCCTGACCCACTTCTCAGTTGTGGGGGGTGAAGGGCCTATGAAAAGAGCAGAGCCATGTGCACCCAACCCACCTCTCTGAAGTCCCTCTTATTTCCCTGCACCTCCTGGCTGTGACTCAGTTATCCCCCATCCAAGTCACCCATGCTCACAGCAACAATCCACAGAAGCTCAGTATCTACCTGCTGCACATAAGGTCAGAGTGCCCTGGCAGTGCATTTGGAAGTACCATAGATCCAGGACTATGCTGGGGGGGGACGCGGGGCAGAGGGGGAGGTCCACACACACACACAACTATGGACTTGGCAAACCCTAAAGGCTGGATAGCAGCCCCCTGATGAGAGAGAGGACCAAAGGATGGAACTTAAGAAGGTGGGCCTGTTCCTCAGGTGGCCATAGCCTCTTGGGGGAGATGTAGATGGCAGGTGATGATGGATGAGCCTCCTCCTCCTCTCCAGACACTGGAGGTAGAAATTCCAGTTCATCTCATCCCTCAGGCTTGCTTGATTGATCCAAGGGTGCTCAGGAAAACTAAGTGGATTTGATAATCTGCACAATGAAAGGTTTCCTATTTTCATTCTTGCTATTACTACCCTCCAGGGGAACTAGTCCTACTATCTCAACTAAATGGCAGCAGCTTCATCTCCTGAGATTTCCTTGCCTGATGCCCAAAGTTTATAGGATAAAGGACTTTTTCTAAGATGCCTTAGGCCCATCTTCCAAATCTATCTCCTTCAACATCTCATCACTATTGGTTCTTTGGCTCCCCCAACACATGCTGCCCTCCTGTCTTCATGCCTTTGTCCACACTGTTTCCTCCTCCCAAATATCCTCCCCTATTGCTACTTACTGAGTTAATTCCACCCTCCAAGTCCAAACTGCAGTACCAGTTATCCCATGAAACGCCCTTCCTCGGTTGGGTGAGAAGCAGTCCCTCGCCTTCCCTGTGAGGAAGCTCAGGGAATGAACATAGTGGTGGCCACACCCCAGGCTCTGAGCGCTTCATCTTGGTGCATTGCTTCATTCTCACCAAACCCATTCTACAGATGAAGAAACCAAGACCAAGGAAGTTAAGGACCTGGACCCTCGAGTGTCAGACCAGAGTTTGAAGCCATCAGCACCCCTGCACTCAGAGCAGGTGTTGGGAAATACTTGATGGTGACAGCAGGCCTGCCTCTAGTCACCTGTAATCCTGTGCTGGAAGCCCCTAAGGGCAGGCCCAGAGGTTGGCCTAGAGGGGTCCCAGGAAGTGTGGCCTACAGATCCACCCTGTCCTCATACCTTGGATGCCAGACTAGGGCTGGAAAAGATGGCCCAGAGGCAATTTGACCATCAGCGTCAGGTTGCCTGGGAGCTCCCTTGCTGACCAAGCTCATGATTAACCCACCTGTTGGGGTCACACCTGTGTGGGAGATCCAGAGCAGCAGCAAGAGCATCAGAGCCCAAGTGCAGGAGCTCGAGAGATGACTTAATCCAACTGTTCGTGCCCATTTAGCAAAGAATTCAAAGCAGTTGGAATGACTTGTCTGAAGTTGAAAAGCACACCAAAGGCTGCGAAGGAGACACTATTTCTAGATCTTTACACTCATCCTGCTTGAGAGCCTCAGCCCCTCCCTTCCCCCTGGAGAGCTTGGTAATTAGCCCCATGCAGCCCAGTCACCGGGAGGCCTGAACCCTGCCATGATCTCAGCACTGGAGGAAGGGGCACCCTGGAACAGCTTCGCCAGGCCGCTGTGCCCGGCCAGCAGCAGGCCTTACAAAGAGAATGGGAGAGAAGTTGGGAAAAGGCCAGCAGCTAATTGTGGAAAATAAATCAAGGACATGTAAACCAGGCAGTTGAGGAAGGGCCAGTTGCACACAGACATGTTTTCTTTTGTGCTCTTGTTCACCAAGTTTAATTGTTAATTGAAAGCCATGAGTTATATAAGTTATGTGGATACCAAAGGAGTTAAACAAGCTCTTGAAAATAGCCCACTTGCTGAGTGGTTTTCAGGGTGAGGAGGAGTCTCGGAAAAGGAGGCGGCTGAAGAAAGTAGCTGAATCCAAGAGCGCAACCAGGATAAAACTGTTCCCTAGTGACAGCTTGCTGGATCTGCAGACACATCATTCCTGGGGTTTGTAGAGCACCAGGTTGTGTGTTCAAGTTACCAGTTTTTACAGAATCACATAGAAAGTGAAAAGTGGTACCATGGATTTGATTTTTCTTAATAATGAACATAACCACCCCCATCTCTGACTGTGACCTGCTTGAAGACACAGCTATGTTTCCCCTCAGACTGAGGCACCCTGAGGGCAGGATTATGTCTCCCCTTCAGATTGGGGCTCTCTGAGGGCATGTTTGTGTCTCCCCTTCAGATTGGGGCTCCCTGAGGCAGGGCTGTGTCTCCCCTCAGACCAGGTCTGAGTTGAGTCTTC
Source organism: Uropsilus gracilis (assembly GCA_004024945.1). Lineage (NCBI taxonomy): Eukaryota > Metazoa > Chordata > Mammalia > Eulipotyphla > Talpidae > Uropsilus > Uropsilus gracilis. Next base: position 5,745 of record PVHY01020606.1, read on the forward strand.
CTTATAATACTAGAGTCTCCCTGGAACCAGGGCTATGCTGTTTCTTTCTCTTCAACCTTGAGATCCCCTCGGAGGAGTGGGCCTCTCCATTATATCAGTCCCACCCTATTCTCACCTATCTAAGTTGAAGAATCAGGGACCTAGAGCCACTTGTCACCATGAGGAAACCTAAGGACACACCCCAGTGACAGAAGTGAGAAGGGTTAAGAAAAGGCTTGACAACTGCCACTCCAGGGACACCTTTCTCCTCAGCTGCCCTGCCCTCCTGCCTGCTGCCAGGGCTTGGTCTGGCCTCTGATGGGTTCCAGCTGACAGCTGAGCCTCTCTACTCTGATCTTTAGGTGGCCATGTCCTGTAATGACCCCACTACCGGTACCCCAGCTGCCCAAGTTGGAAAAAGTTGAAAGAGGATGTAGGGAGGGTAGGGAAAGCCTTGTCTGTAGAAGAAAACAGAGTATAAGGAAAGATGGGAGTCTGGGGTTTCCACTGACTCGCGACCACCTGGTCCTATTGCCTGGAGGTCAGGGGTGGGATGATAGGCCCTTCCACCCCCCAGGCTGGTTTCTTCTGCTACCACCACCCCTAGGGAAAAGGACTCCACACAGCCTCCATTTCTGATAGCAGTCGAGGGCTCCCTCACCCCTAGCCTATCCTAGGTCAACCAGAGGTCATTCCCAACAGGTCATTCTGTGTGAGCAAAGAGAGCAAACCCCATGCCACAGCCTGAAGAGAAGAGAGGCCACCACACTGCAAGACAGATCAGACATCAGATCCAAGGTTTCAACTGGGCGCTGTGGTGGGTGCCTGTAATCTCAGTTATCTGGGAGGCTGAGGTTGGAGATCGCTTGAGTCTGCAGGATTGGGACTGCCCCGGGCAACATAGCTATACCTAGTCTCAAAAAAACAAAAACAAAAACAGAAAAACACCTGATTTGGTTCCTCTAATATCATTTTCTTCCCCATGCACCTCCTCCTTTCCAGCTCTCTAAGATTCCAGCAGCTTTCTCACTTGTACCCTGTCTCTCACCCAGGCTCCTTTTTGAAGGACCCAGTCACCTCTCCCAAGAAGCTCTCTGCTCACCCAGATGAGTTTTCCATGTCTGTCTGCATCCCCAGTCCCCTGCATGGCACTGGCCCATGGGACGTGCTCGTGGTGGTGTTTCCAAGAGGGATGTAGCCAAGAGTTCAATAAAATCACTCAGATGCTAATAACCAATGTTTTCTGGCTCCAGCTCTTCCCAACTGGCAGGTTCCTCAACTGGTGAAATGACCTGATGCCAAAACTCCCCCAGGACCACCCACCAGGGGCCCCATTGATGAGCCTGAGCCCTCAAGGGGCGGAAGGTGTCCAGTGGTTAGTGGTAAAGAGGGGAGAATGTGTCTCCCCCTGCTCTTCTCCCTGAGAGCATGTCACAACACAGCTGCTTGTGCCTGGCATCTTATGGAAGTTTAGAGAAACCATGTGCAGTGGCTTCCAATGTCTATTCCTGCTAAGTTTCTTCTTAGACTACAGAGAGGCAAAGTTAAATAACTACGTTTCCCAGTATCCCTTGCTGTTGGAATTTAGGAGTTAATTCAGATTTAGCCACCCAGATTAACTTACATGAGGTTTGGAAGCAGCTCCTGCTGCTGCTTTCTGGGAAAGAGCTGGCAGAGGGGATTTATTTTCTCTTGCTGTGTTTTGCGGGGTGCTCATAGAAGGGGTGACCCAGCTCATCCTTTTACTCAAGGGGTCCACAGCAGGTGTGGGATAGACCTGGCACAGAAGCAGCTTCCCCATCCTGGTACCACATGTGGGTCCAGAACCGGGCATCTCCTGATGATGAGCAGCAGCCCAGTTCTGCTTCGTGGCTTTGAAGGCTGTGCCAGAAAGCTCCGGTGTATGTCTTTGGCCCTCCCAATCATTCTGAAGCCATTTCAAACTCTGCAATAAATCCCTTCTGTTTAAACTCACCAGGCTGGGTTATGTTTTCTGCAAACAAATCCTGATGCACATATTTTGTATTCTACTCCCAATTCTCTCTCCTACTATCTTTCAGGCCCGGATATGAGTCTAGTTACTGGCCAGTCAAACCAGTCAAGTCCAGGTAAAATCACCTGCTGGCTTAGAACTATCTTACTTATTCCCCATGACAGTAAAGTGTTATCACATGGCCGGGCTTGTCTCCCAAATCTCACTTCCCTTTGGATGAGATTTTTCTCTAGAAGTCTCCTTAGATTCTGTGCATGTCTGAATTCCAGCCCAGGATGGTAAATGGATTTTCATATCACCTATCCATCCTGACCACTTATGGTCAAGACCGGAGAGTAAGAAAATGTATGAGGCTGCTTCTGAATTCAGAAAGCTAGCAACGTCTCCCATAGCTCAGAAGTGAACATTGACTGTGAGCATGCTGCATACATGTGAGCATGTTCACATACTCAAAGGAGGAATAAATGAAGGTATTTTCTGCTTAAGTCATGTGGACTGATCCACTCAGTCATGTACTTCCCAGGGAGCTACCAGCCCTAGTGCCACACACAGGTTCCTGACATGACCCAATGGTTTCCCTGACTCAGCATTTTCTCCTTGATCCAGTTTACCAACTATTCCTAATGCATTCTGGTTCCTATTCCCAACTTAATTTCCCTCCAACGTACAGTCCCATGCCAGCACTCCCACATTTACACTAGCTTTCAACTCACCAGGGTCTTGACCTCAGGAGTTAATCTTAGGGATGAGCTAAAGCTGAAATGGGCTAAATCCTTAAACTAAAGTAAGACCACACCTTCACCAGGAAGAGCCTTGATCTCTTGACTCCCCCAAATTCCTCCTTGCTATGATCCCACTCACATGTCTGCCCCTATGCCCCATCAGTCTGGGCACTTGGTAAGCACTGAATAAACCCTCAGATCAACGAAAAAACACATGGATTGCTCAGAAGTGACCTCACCAACCACAGGTTTCTCTCTTCCTATTCTTGCCTTATACCCATTCCTGTACTCAGAGACCTTTGTTGACACTTACATTGGCCTCCCAAAGCTCCAGGAAGCCCCCAACAATGGAGCATACATCTGAGTCATCACTGAACCCAAATCTAGTCTGCTAAACAAGGTATCTGCTGGGTAGCACAGAAAACAGTGCCTTTTTGGAGATTTCTGTGCTCCATTTTGAAGAAGGGAAGTAACTCTTTGGTTACATTTGAGATTAAGGGATGCTAAGTCATTTGCTCCTGAGCCTGGGGTCACCCCCCAGCATCCTTACCCTAGGCTCTTGCTCACAGTGTTTCCAGTAAAGGGGAAAAGATGCTGTGGTTAACTGGGGTGTCATAGTGGGTGCTGGCCTTCATTAAGGTCAAAGATGGAGACAATGACTGATTCACTATGTCGTAAACAGAAGTTAGGGAGTACCAGAGCCCCCAAGCCCATAGGCCCTAAAGACCAAGGGAGCAGTGAGCAAAGGTCATGGATCTCCAGCTAAGGAGTCAAACATGAGCTCAGACATGCAGTTCCTCACTTCTCCCTAATCACTGGGCCCCAAACCTATGTGGCCTAGCCTAGTCACAGCTCCTGGGGGGTCCAGATGCTCACAACTGGAAAAAGCAAGCAGTGACCTAATTCAGGGTGGGAGGAAGGTAGAGGTAGCACCCACAGAGGAGCAGAGTTCAGGGGAGAAAGGGTAGGAGCTACCCTGGGAGACCTGTCTTCTTCCCACCAGAGCACCAGAGCCCCACACTGACAGGCAGTCCAGCCCCAAACCTGCCCAGGATCACTGACTGTAGCCTTGGATGATTTCCTACTCTCTCTGCCTGGGTTTTCTCATCTGCAAAATGGGACCATTTCCTCGTGAAAATTGCATTAGTTAATGGAGTCAGAGCAGTGCCTGACACGTGGTGCTGTGGATTTGCTTTAAGTTATTACTCATAAACTGAGAGTCCTGCTGCTAATGAAGTAGGGGTCATCATTCACCCTTCCCTTGGCAGAAGTAGCCATCTTTGAAGAGCTTCCCCTTTTATATCCATCTGACCTATGAATACACTACCACCTTCACCAGGATTTCTAAGTGGTGGGAGGGACAGGGGCAACAGCCTTTCCAGAAACTGAGCGAGCCAGCGTTGTGCCCAGGACAACCTGGATAAATAAGAAGGGACACTGTTTATTAATGTTTACATAGACACTTGCTATATGCCAGGCCTGGTGCTGGCATTTTATCTGCACTTACCCGAAAAGTGTTTAAGATATCAGTACTGCTAACCCACTATACAAATGAGAAATTCAAAGTCTTGAGAATACATGCCCCAAGGTACCCGTGTGCAGAGGGAGGAGCTGGGACCAAACTCAGCACTTCTCACTTCCAGAACCTGAGCTCTTCCCTCAACAATGAGCGTGGCCTTGGCTACTGATGTCACAAACACTGGGGAACTTTTTAAAATGCAGAGTCACAAGATCCTTTCCAGATCTAGAGAATCAGTCTCTATAAGTGGGGCCCGAGTCTTTATTTAAATATAATAGCCGCCACCCCATCATTTTTGGACCTCTGCCCACCCAGTGTAGCCCCAATTGCAGATAACTGGACCCCTCAGATGGAAAGAACTGGTGTCCACTCCAATTGCAATGGTTATTTGGTGCAGTGAGGAAGGAGGAAGGGAGGGGGAGGGGAAGGGGCGGGAGAAGTGAGATTGTTAGGGGGAATACATCCCTGCCCTTACTCCCTCATTTAGTCTAAAATAAGCAGACTGGGGCAAAAGAGGGCAAGGAAAGATGTCTCCAACATGTCTTAAAGTAGGAAGAAGTGGTCCAAAGCATGGAAGTGAAAGGAGCAGTAGCATCAAAAGGGCCACCTTCCCATCCATCATGGGGATGAATGCAGAGCAACTGACAATCTAGCAGTGCTTCAACTGGCAGTGGAAGACTTGCTCTGGATGGAAGAGGCAGGTGGGGGTGGGGGTGATTCTTCCAGACTGACCCTCTGCCTGCAGCACAAGCAGAACCCTCCTTGACTCCAACACCTCCCCAAACCCCCCTGGATATGATAGGGTTGCCGCCCAGGTTCCTTGTGCAGTAGGAGCAGCAGACGCTGGTCTTCAGCAAGGAGTGAAGAAAGATCAGCACACATCGCATCACACTTGGCACAGCCCCCATTGGTGGGCACTGTGCCACCATGTCAGCCAGCCGTTTCCCTGCAAAACCTTCAGTAGCAGCCATGGGGGAAGGATTCCAGGGGGATCAGCACCCACCAGGAGTGGCCCCACCTCAAGAAACTCTCTTACACACCCTCAACCTCCAGTTCCAACCTCCCCTGGACCCAGTTTGTAACTCTTTTTTATTCGTGTGACCATTTTACTAATGGTGTGTCACTTTATTAGTGTGACCGAAAGTCTCTCCTCCACACTCCACAACAGCAGGACTGAATCCACGGGGCTCACCATGAACTCAGGAATGACTAGATTCAAAGAGCCACATTTCCATTCACACTCTTCTCTCTAGCACAGAACCTTTAAGTGCTCAGTGGTCAGGCTTGGCAGGATGAGAAAGTAAAAAAGGAGTCCATTTTGCCAGAGCTGGGAACTCAAGGTAACCCCAGAGCAATTCCAAGGTAGTTAATCAAGGAAGACTTCCTGGTGGAGATGGACAGGGAACAGGGGTGGGGGGCTTCCAGTCACACATCTGTTCTCCCTGCTCAACACCTGTTTCCGGTGGGAACTCCCAGAGGGCAGAGGTCATGTCTGGGTCTCGGTGATTCTTCCCAGGACACCCCCATTGGAGCCATACATGGCCTGGCCCACTTCGACTACCAGCTGTGACTCATGGCTCATGAGCCTTTCCTCTTGGCCAGAGAATGGGGAGCAGATATTACAGTAATATTACTAAACGCATGTGGCTGTGACCAAGCTTATGCTCAGAGCACCTCCCAGTCCCTTCAAGGATACAGCAATGACCTAACCCATGGGGTTCAGTAGCGATCAAGGACAGTCTTTTTAGAGGCAGAGGAATGACCTGGATGACCCTGGTCTCCCTGAAGAGACCCTAGTCTGACCCCATCCCCAGCAAGCTGGTTGCATGCTCCCCCTCCTAAGCAGGCCATTGAAGGTAGGGGTTCTATACTCTGTCATCCCCCCCATGAGGGTAGGTAAGAGAGAGAAAGGGGAAGTGATGGAGGCCACCCTACTTGTCCCTCCTCACTGCTGGGAAGAGTGTTGTGTGGAAAGGGTGTGGCTGCTGTGGCCAGCTCTGGCGCCAGCAGATATCCCCAATACACCCTCTTCCTATGTTCAGTCACCATGACACTGAAAAAGAGCCCAGGAGACAACTGTGAACTGAGGTCCAACCGTACCTCCATCCACCTCCTCACAGGCTCCTTCTGGGCCCAGACAATTCCAATTCCTCCAGGAAGACCTGAGAGGATCCAGAGCATCCACTCCTCTAGGGAAAGCTCAGTGGGGAAGGAATGAAAACACAGGGACTTGGTTTGGAGCCCATCTGGGTGTCTGAGAAAAGTTACTCAATCTTTCTGGGCCTTCACTGTAACAGGACTAAGACTAGCTAGTGGCCTCTTGAGCTGCCATGAAAATAAATGAGTGCATTGGCCTGAATCTGCAGTGAGTGGACAACAGCCAATGGCATCTCATCTTTCATTGTGCTGCTGCTACCAGCTACAGGAAGAACTGAGACTTCAGAGAAAAGAGAGAACCTAAGCTGCTTGAGATAGGGTGTTGGAAAGGCCCCACCTAGCTTCTGCCAAATGCAAATTAAAGGGAGCAAAAGCCTGTGGGTGATTCTGTCCCCCAATATCTATTCTCTCCTCTTGTCCCCAGTTTTAAAATCAGGACCCCACAATAGAAAGACTGTCTTGCCCAGCTTCCTTTGCAGCTATGTATGGTGGGCAACAATGTTCTGGTCAATAGGCTGTATGTGTGTGATTTCTAGAAAGTTGCCTTTAAGGGAAGAAACATGTCTTTCATCAGCCCTTTCTTCCTCCTTCCTGCTTGCTGGAGCTCTAGCAGATGTCTTCAACAGCAAGGTGACCTTAGAAATGGAAACTACACCCAGATCAATAAAGTAGAAGAAGCCTGGGTCCCTGACAATATGTAGCTGTCAGACCAGCCCCGGGATGTTTGCCTACAGACTTCCAGTACATGAGCAAAGAATGCACACCTATCTTGTGTAAACTAAACTTAACTCTGATATAGGCCTCTCCTCTGGTGGAATCACCTTAAGGTTCATGTGTGACTCGATGGGGTAAGACAGATGGAGTAAAAAACAGAAGAGTTGCTGCAGATGTGAAATCCCTACAAAGAACACTTTCTATATGTCCACCAGGCTAGGAGGAGCCCTGTGGGGGGGTGGATTTAACTCCAAGAGAAGTTGGGGGAGAGAAGGAAGGATAATGGACGGACTGACGGACAGACAGGTGAATGGGTGGGTAGAGAAAAAAAAGGAAAGAAGGAGAGGAGGGAGCTAGAGTCAGATGAATGAGAAGTAGAAAGATATTCAGAAGGAAGAAAATACCTGGAGACAGGTGATAGTGGACAAGGGAGGGCTTGTGGGGGGGTTGTGGGGAGAGCAGGATGGCCAACCTGACCTACCACCTATGTCCAGCTCTTGTTTTTTTTATCTGTGCTTTGGAAATAGGCCTCAAAGTCCTTACCGCTCAGCATAAAGTGACCTTTCAAATCCCACAGTACTCAAATGGCATCACTCGCAAGGCCACCCCATTCTAGAGCCCCTCTCTGTGCCTGGAGTTCCTTAGGCGTGAAGTGAGGTGACTGGAGTCTACTGCACCCAGCTGTTATAAGAGTCAGTGAAACACTGCAGTGTACATCCTGCAGGGCCTGGCACAGGGTGAGTGCTCAACCAAGCCAAGGAGATGTGTTTGCTGCTGCTGAAACCCTGCCTTAGGGTGTAAGGAATAAGAACTACTACCCCATTGATCTGTGGTGTGCATTTAGGGAAAGAGACCTGGGAGCCCTCACCCCTCAGAACAATTTCCAGTCCTTGGAGACCTTAAAGATTGTGTCACTGGTAGAATCTCACCTCCCACCCTTATCAGAATCCACTGCCCAAGGCTAGGAGTGGGATGGGGGACACTTAGCAGGGAGGGGTGACTGAGGGTCCCACCACAGTCAGTGAGAGCCTTCAGTTGCTCCATGTTTGGTCAGAGAAGCTGGCGTGAGGCCAGGCAGCATGCAGAGCCTCAAGGAGGACAAGTGTAGGCCTGAGAGGGATGGGGAAGGGAATTGACTTGTCCTGCCTGGGGAAGGAAAGGCTTAAGCTGACTCCGATGCCAACTCCAACATTTGAATGAAATAATGCACGGGAAGCCCTTCCTAAAACTCCCCTTTCAAAGCAAGACCACTGGTAAGCATAAGAAGGGAATTTATGAGGGGACCTGAAAGCTGATAGAGTGGGTCTTTAGAGGAACAAGGGAGAGAGTGGCAGGTGGGGAATAGTCTATTAAATCACCGCCATTCCGGGTGGCACAAGGGAGCGTTCTAACTGCCCACAATATGAGCTCTGATGTGGAGGAAGCTGTGGATGGTGGCAGAATGAAGGGCTCTGCCCCCCCAACACCCCCAGACCCAACTCTGGCACAACCTCAGCTGGGGCTGAACCACTGAACCTCCACTCCTGCCTCCATAGATCGGATAAGGTAATGATTCTAGGTGTGGGTTTGGAAATCACACAGAAGTGAACTTGAAGTCACTTTGGACAAAGTTACCTAATTGTCCTAAGTCCTTGTTTCTTCTTCTGCTTTACTTTCTCTTTTTAATTTTAAATTTAAAAAAAAAAACTGCATTGCGCTCAGAGGGCTGCTGGGAGGATTAATTCAGCAGCTGCCAGTTGAGGGGCAGGTACCCAGGACAAGCTCCATACTCTCTAGTGAACTGCTGCTTTTCTTCTGTCAGTACAAGGTATGGACTAAAGTGTCTCTTGGAGTTCTCTTCAAGTATAGAGTTCCTTGTGATTCCCCAGTCATGACTCTGGAGTGTAAAAACCAGGCATGACAGGCTAATGAACTCGCCCCACCCTGCCCAGCCAGCACCTGACAGCCCAGCCTGCAACCCAAATCCTTTCTCTTCCACAATTTCGCATCACCCTGCCCATCATGTGCCCCAGCCCCATGGCAGCCCCATGGCCATAGATTCCTGTCAGCCTCTCTGGCTCCTGCACTGTGCCCTCACCTGGAGTCAGGGTAGCACGAGCTCCTGGGCTGACTTCCTCACACCTACAGTCCACTGACAATGTCACATGCTGTGCAAGTTGGCAGTGCCAGAAGGGCCACAGATGCCAACATAAACACCATTCCTGTGGAGGGAAAAGAACCCATGGAAGTTATTTTTAACCCGTTGTTCAGAGGCCACGGCTCTGGTCCTGGGAGGTTGGAGCTGGGGTATCTAATGAGGGGCAGTGAGCTGTCACTTCACCTCCATTACCCCCAAGGACATTAGGCCATAGGGACCACAGACCTCCCTCCACTCTGCTGGAGAGAAGAGAGGGAGACCCAAACCAGGATGTGCCCCATCTTATCCACTAGTCTCAGCTGGGGTTGACCTGAGCCAGGAAGACAAGGGTATACTGAATCATGGAACGCTGAACTTGGACATGAGTCCCCTCCAGCCTGGCATTGTATAGCTAAGGAAACTGAATCCTGGGAGAGGAATCAAGGTCAAACTGTTGGCTAGCCCCACCCCCTTTACCCTCATTCACTCACAGACTTGAACTCTGATGTGAACATTTTAATAATTCTCCACAGCCACATCCAGGAAACCACCTTGCCTTACCCACCCTTCGATGGCCCACCTTTCCTCTGCCTTCTTCCCAGTGTGCCCCACACTGGGGCGCGGGAGGTGGGGGGGATCCAGCCTATGATACCCTCAAATGAGATTCAGCTTGCAAGGACTTCCCAGGTGCCCAAGCAGTGCCCCCTGGAGGCCATCAGCAGCCATGGCCAACACAGAGGTCAGTGCCATGGTGGCTGGAGGCCCAGGGGAGGATGTGCTAGAGGGGGAAGAGGGGGGAGCAGGACCCAACTTGTGCCAAGTGCTCGCTGCCCGCTGCTGCTGAGCCTGTGCTTGCCAAAGTGGGGGGGCGGGCAGGCAGACAATGGACCCCATAGCCCAGCCTCCTGGCCTTGGCCCCTTGAGCTGGGCAGGCAGCTGCCAGCCGAAGCAACCGCCTCCGCTGGTCCCTCACGTAGTCCACGTCCTGCCTGCTCTGTGTCCCTTATCACTGGGTACGTGCTAGAAGCCCACATGCCCACACTCCGCAGTGAGGAGGGAACTGAATGGGACTGATGAGGAGTAAGACTTCCTGTCCCCCCAACTCTTAAGCAGGAGCCTGTGCATGCCTTGGGGAGTATCCTATCCTCAGAGAGAACTTAGCCCCATCTTGCTGAGCTCCCATTCTTAACCACTCTTAGATTGAGGGAGTTGAATGGGGACTGGAAGAAGCTGACGTCTTCATATAATTACTCCAGGTTGCCAGTTCACAAACATCAATTATACCCATTTAATCATGGGGAAGCAGGCACAGAGAGGTTGAGTAACTTACCCACAATCCACAGCTGGTGAGGACAGTCAGAATTCAGACCCAGGCAGGTTGAGTCTAGAGCTGAACTACTCCACAACAGAGGCAGCAAGAGCAGGGACAGGACTGAGCAGGATTTGGCAGCTGCCTCAGGGGAACAGGGGCTTTAGGATCTGATGAGCATGGGCTCAAGGCTGGGAGTTGCATGCTCTAGGCCCAGGTATGGCCTCTCTGGGCGAGTGTTTCCTCCTCTGTGAAAATGGGTATGCTGGTGTGAGGAAGAACAGTGAATGACCTCACAGGTGGACAATGTGACTCCCCTTTGCCTGCAGAGCTCAAAATGTCCTTCCATCAAGTGATTAGAATGTCCTCTCTGTAGCAGGTTGAAGGCCCTCAGCCCATCTTTGCTCCCTTGTGTCATTCCCTGACACTTGGGCTCTCCCACAAGCACCAGCACACCCACCCACAGGGCCCCTACAGCATGGCCCAGTGCATGGAACCCTCCAGAGATGCTGGGTTCTTCCTGTCCTTTCTTCAGGAGACTGAGGTGACCGGGCACGGTGCTTCGTGCCTGTAAGCTTCAGCCTATGAAGCAGCTGGGGCTAGGGATAGCAGTTCGAGTCCCACTTGGGGCAACACAGCGAGCCAGTCCCAAAAAATAGCTGGGTGTGGTGGTGCGTGCCTGTATCACAGCTACCTGGGAAGCTGAGGCTGGGGATTGCTTGAGTCCATAGTACCCCAGCAACATGAACCTGCAGTTCCAAAAAAAAAGAAGACTTAGGTGCCTGTATTAGGACCAAAGCAGGCCAGCTGAGGCAAGGGTTGGTCTTCCCCACCACATAAAATGTTCTTTTTTTTTTTTTTTTTTGGATACTAGGTCTCACTGTGTTGCCCAGGGTAGTCCTGAACCTGCGGACTCAAGCAATCCCTAGCCTCAGCCTCCCAAGGCTGGGATTTAAAGGTGCACACCACTGGACCCGGCCATATAAGATGTTCTGAGGGAAGACAGGAAAGGTGTCTACACACAACTATGTTCACTCAAACACTCCACTGGAGCTCCCTGAGACGGAGGCTATTCAAGCCAGATCATTTGGGTTACTAAGCTGGGTACGCTTAGTCAGGTCCTGCTCCCCAGGGGCTATATGAGGTTTAGCATGTCCCTAGCCTTTCTGGGTCCCAGTTTCCTCACTTATTAAGTGGAAATCACATTCCCTATTTTTTGAAGAGAAAATGAACACCCACGTGTGACAAGCTCCCACCTCATATTCTATGGTGTAGGATTCGGATGACAGTGTGTCTGAAGAAAAGACACGGAAGGTAGCACAGACGTCAGAGGAGGGAAGCAGAGGGGTTTCCCCACCACGATGTGGGCCTGAGGCTGTCCAGGCAAGGGAAGAAAGGCTGGGGCTGAGTCACAAACCATTTCGAAGATGCTGGGAATCTGCTGTCTTTCCTGCCACTGCGAGTGAAGTGACCACAGAGGAACCACAGGAGACACTGGGAAGCCTCAAGGAATGGGGAGGTGGCTGGGCATGCACAGGGGAGCTGCAGCAGACTGTAGCCCAGGGACTCTGAGGGGTGAAACTCAACCTTGCCATGATGGGGTAGGGGGCAATAAGGACACACATCCCTGCTCTTAGGAAATTGCCTTCTGAGGGGGAGAGAAAGGAAGTCTGTCTTTGGGGAACTCCAGATCTGACAGGGAAGTCAAACTGACGTGTGCCTTAGGGGAAATGATGGGGTGATGGGAAGACTCAGTTTCTTCTCCCAAGGACTCCAACTTGGGGTGTCTATAACTGAAGGAGCACATGCTTGGGCGGGTGTTATGCATTTATGTATGCTGACACCTTTCTTTCTTTGTTTCTTTTTTTTTTTTTTTGAGACTAGGTCTTGCTATTTTTGCCCGTGGAACCGCAGGTTCACATTGCCTGGGGTACCACAGACTCAAGCAATCCCCAGCCTCAGCTTCCCAGGTAGCTAGGATTACAGGCGTGCGCAACCATGCCCAACTATTTTTTGGGGGACTAGGTCTTGCTACGTGCCCCTGGCAGGACTCGAACTGCGATCCCTGGCCCCGGCTGTGGCTTCCTAGGCTGCCACCTACAGGCATGAGCCGCTATGCCCAACTGCATGCTGACACCCTTCCTATCTTTCTTCAAATCCGCTAATCCAACAAGGAAGACATGGCCTCTGCACACAGGGAGTTCTCTGTCTCAGGGTGAACTACCTACCTATGAGTACTTGGACTAGAGAAAGGTGTATGGATAGATGCGAATATGTGGAAGCCTTGTTCTCAACCCAAGGGGAGCCTCTGCCTGAGCGAGAGAAAACTCCTCTCAGCAAGGAGAGAGAATCCTTGGTTGATCCCAGAACAGGGGATCCACCCCCACTGACCCAGAAGTACTTCTAAGAGCCTGGAAGATGGAGGGTGACAGGAGACAGAGACAGAGTGCTACCACATCTGGTCTGGGAGTGGTTGGGCTTGCTGTCCTCAACAGCTGGGAAACAGCTGGCTTCCAGACATCTACCTCTTGCTCAGTGATTCACTCCAGCCTCCTGTGTCTGTTGAGAGGTGGGGGACACGGGTGCTGAATTCTGCAGGCTCTTCACACGCATGGCCCTTTTCAGCTTCTAGGAAGAAGGAGTTTGCAGCACCCCTTCCTTCTCTAGCCTGGCCTTTGTGTTGCCTCTCACATAGCCACTGCTGTTGGGGTCAAGAGGTCTAGTCCACCCTTGAGTCACCATGACTTAGTCTCCCCACACGGAACGCTCATACACAGGCTTCATGAGCTTTAGGTACTAACTATAAGCAGGCTTGGAATCAGCAAGGAGCGGACAGCAGAGGAGCCAGGAGCACCCAACCCTTCCTAGGGAAGAAAACCTCCAGAAGAATAGAAGAGGGGTGACAACACACTAAGAAGGAAAATGGGGAGCACATGTCATTTGTCCATCAAGTGAGGGTGGGAGGTCCCTGAGGCAGGACTGTGCCCCCTCCCCCAGACCTGGGCTCCCTGAAGGAAGGATTATATGTTCCACCTCAGATTGGGGTACCCTGAGGCTGGGTTTTGTCTCCCCTCAGACTGAGGCTCCCTGAAGTATAGCTGCGTCTCCCTTGGACTGATTTCCATGATATAGGGGCTATGTCCTTTTCATCAAACCAGATCTTAGTTGGATCTCTTTTAGCTTCTATACAGGTGACTCACCCACCATCTATATCATCCGGGTTTTCAGACAGGTTGAGTGGGTGAGGGGTCAACTTCCCAACAAGCCCCCATTCTGAATTATACTCACTGACAGGGGTTCCTTCAGGGAGCAGTCTTTTCCCAGTTCACCCACTCACCCCTCTGGGTGGTCCCTCCCACAGTCTAGCCTCAGTCTCTCATGCAAAATGATCTACTGGGCAGGGTGGCCCCACAGGACATGTGCACAGGGCCTGCTGGGGCCTGGCAGGGCAAGGGTCCAGCCGGGAGAGCTGGCATTCCCTGGCATGATCATCTTCAGCATTGTCAGCTGCAGGCGCCTGCAGGTCCAGTTCCCCCCTAGATCCTCAGTTGAGATGGGGAAGGACAAGCCCGGACATGTGTGGCCTAGGGAGGCTGGGCTGAGCAGGCTCCTGCTTCCACAAGTCCAAATCAACACAGGAAGTGAGTCCCAATTCCTATCAGTTCATTTAAATCCTACACACTAGCCTGCCAGTACAGAGCAGAAGACAGACCCCTGGGCCATGCAGAAACTGAAGTACCTGCAACAAATTCTGAATCCCCCTTGTTCCACTGGCAAACCCTCCAGACTAACAAGGTCAGAGAGTCTGTAACTCCCACCTATGCCCGATAACTAGACAACACTGTACATAGAGTCCCCTCTGTACAGATGGGAAGACAGGCCTGTGGCTGGTGCAGAACCAGGGAAAATTCAGCCACGGAGTGACCTGGCCATGCTTGGAGTTGGCACCCACTCTGCCAACTGCCTGAATCAGGCAGTCCTCCCTAGTCAGACTGTGAGCTCCCTGAGGTCAGGAGCTGCTCTCCATCTCCCCCAGAAGGAGTTTGCTGGGTGACCGCAGGCTCAGCACTGAGCCCAGGCTGACACAGGGGTTGTGAGAGCCAAGAAGGAAGCTCCCAATCTCAACACTCTCAGTTGTGTTTCCTGCCTTAGTCCCAGAGAACCCACAGAAACATCAGAGATTCTCTAGACCTGCTTCCTCCCTTTGCTTTGTGCAGCCCCCAAAATCTGACCAGAGTGGCTTCAGGAGCTCCTCACCTCTGGGTTCCTTCTTGGTCCCAAGCCCCTTCCTGCCTGATAGCCCCAGGTTCCTGGTGCTTAGGGAGACAGACATATGTACAGGCCAGGAGGGGCCACCTGGAGAAGTCCCCAGGACCTGGTGCCCTTCCCCCAAGCTGGCAGAAGGGCAAGCAGAAGCCCACCTACAGTCCTCTACCCCTAGACCCCAATCAGCTGGCTGTGCTAGGTCACCCCTCACCCAGCATCACCCCACTTTCAACTATAGCTCTGGTTCCAGCCAGAGGTCAGAGGACAACCCATCCCCAAGAAACCCATGCCCTGCCCTACCAGTCTCTACCCTTCCTGCTGGCTCTCTCCCCCTCAGTCATTCTCTCCTGAAATGGGCTCATGAAACTCCTAGAGGAGCCTGGATCCTTCTGGACAATCAGCCCCTCCCCAGAGCTAGGAAGGGTCTCAATGCTCAGCTTCCGCATTAACCTTGTGTGCCTCTGTCTCCCTCGCAAAAACTCTCCCGGCTGTCCATGTCACCAGCCTATGCCATCTCTCAAAGCAAATTGCTTAAGTCTGTTCCCTATTGCACGGGCAAGGATATGGTCTCTCATATAGGAGGCCAAGATTTGCTGCAACACAGTGCTGCTTCAGAAGGGCTGGTCAGCAAGCCAGCCCTCAAGTTCAGGCTGAGACCTCAAGAAAGTCTGAGAGCAGCAGCGGCTTCCATCACCATCCCTAATTCACACATCTTTTGGTCAGGTAGCATTTTAAGCATATTTTTTCAAATTGTGGCAAAATCCACAGACTGTAAAAGTCCCCATCTTAACCATTTTTAAGGGCATGGTTCAGTGCCATTGAGTAATTCAACATTGTGCAACCATCACCACCAACCATCTTCAGACTTTCATCTTTCCCAGCTGAAAGTCAGTGTCCATTAAACAGTAATTCCACATTCTTCCCGCCCCACAGTTCCTGCCAACCCCATTCTACTTGATTTCTATGAATTTGGTACCTCATTAAAGTGTATTTGTCAACTGGTGATTGACTTCTTCACTTAACAGAATGTTCTTAAGTGCATGTGTCAAGTTCCTTCTTTTTTAAGGTTGAATGATATTTCATTGTAGATCCTGATACCATATTGTGGTGTAAACACTTCTTGTTTCTCTACTCAAATAGCTTGTCTATTAACTACATTTCCAGAAAATAAAGCTAATCTATTCTCAGGATAAAATGCCTGAAGCTTTCACGCAGACAATGTGAAAAGTGATTGTTGAATTCAACTCTATCGGCATGGAGCGAATCCTGGAAACGTGTAAAGCAGAGAGTGGATAGTGATTTTTTACACAAATTCCGACACACTTCTCCCTTCTGAACCATGGCAATCTGAATCCTCGAGAGAGCATGTGACAACACAGACTGCTGGACCTCAGCTCCAGGGTTCCTGATCCAGTAGTTCTGAGGTGGTCCAAGGTTCTGAGTCTCTGATGGGCCAGGGTGGGGGTACTGGTGGTTCCCAAGACCACCTCTGTAATGCAACACACTCAGGACAGCCCCCACCACTTCCTTTTCCACTTAGTGTATTTCAACACATAAAGTTGAACCTGGGGATTTTCCTTGGATTTTTTTTTTTTTTTTACTTTTTTCAGCATTTATTTTATGCTCAGTTTGTTGCCAGATCATCCGTTTTTGTTGCATTGGTTTCTCCTGAGATCTTTTTCTTCTGTGCCACCTCCTCTTCCAGTTTAGGAGCAGTCCGCTCTTTTTCGGTGCGGACCATCTCTGTGGCAGGAAGAGCTCATGTAGAGGTTGATCTGACCACAAGCTCTGTGAGTTCTGTGAGTTCAGGGCTTTGCTCACCTGGCTGCATTCTATGACCTGAGATTCTACATCTAAACCCTAAAGTTCAGCATTATCCTCTGCACTTTTGAGCATGTGCAGTGAAAATTCAGCGTGCTTTTTGGGCCACTGACCCTGTGTCCACTGTCTGGCCTGGGCACACGTGCTAGCTCCACCCACCATTGTAATGGCAAATGGCGCATGTGACTTCTAGAGAGTGACATCCTTCAGACTTTTGGTGATTTTGGGTTTTTTGTTGTTGTTTGTTTGTTTGTTTGTTTGTTTGTTTGTTGAGACTAGGTCTCACTATTTTTGCCCATGGAACTGCAGGCTCACGTTGCCTGGGGTACCACAGACTCAAGCAATCCCCAGCCTCAGTTTCCCAGGTAGCTGGGATTATAGGCATGCACCACCACACCCAGGTATTTTTTGGGATTAGGGCTCACTGTGTTGCCCCAAGGGGAACTCGAACCCTGATCCCTAGCCCTAGTAGCTTCATAGGCTGAAGCTTACAGGCACAAGCCACCGTGCCTGGCAACTTTTGGTGATTTTTGGATATGCACACCCTTGATGGCCTGGGAGGCTTCATGAGGGTTCTTAGATGAGTGTGAAGATTAAAAACTCCATGACTTTGGAAGTTTTTCTGGGGCAAGTGAGTAGGGAACCATTTTCAGAGAGCACCTGAGGCTACTTAGGGGAAGAGGAAGCAGAACCTCATTCTTTCTAACTGCTGCATATTAGGCTGGTATTTGGACGCCCTGTCATGTAGCTTATCAGTGCCTTATGAATGGTTTTGCTGTTCCTTCCAGTTTTCATGTTTGGAAACAAAATTGCCATGAGCACACTTGTACCTATACTTGGAAAGTAGGAGCATTTGCCACAGTACAGTTGATAAATTCCTAGATACAGAACCGCTGAGCCAAAGTTTGGGCATTAATTTTCATGTATATTTCCAACCCTCTTCACAGGTATAGTTGCCTTCCCACCGACTCAAAGAATCCCTGTGTCCACAAAGTAAGGGATCCTCCATTTTAATTGTTGTCAAGCAAGTCAGGGGTGGAAAAGAGTATCTTTTTCCTTATTTTTTCTTGTGTTTTGACAACAGTGGGCATTTTCACATGTTTATTAGCTATCAGTATTCCCGTTTCTGTCCATATGCTTTGCCCATTTTACTATTTGCCTTCCTTTTCTCTTCTAATCTGTTACTTTATCAAATATTCAATTTCCACTTGTTCATGGGTGTCTGGACTGTATTCTGTTCCTTTGATCTGTCTGTCTGATCTTGTGCCACTACCCAACTGTTTTATTACTGGAGCTTTATACAACATTTTAGTAGCACTGATTACCCCTTATGTGCCTCTTTCTCAGAATTTTCCAAGGTTTTTTTTTTTTTTTTGCCTGTTCATTTTTCCAGATAAATTTTAATCTAATTTGTCAAGTTCAAAAGATTTTGTTGTTTTTCACATCTTCTAACAGATGTGATTTCCTGATTTTTCAGCCCACAGTATAATAGAAACAAGTCAAGAGAATTGAGGTGAGGTGATGGTCAGCCTGAGGCAGACAAAGTGATGGTAATGGAAGTGATCACTACTAGGGAGAGCATCAGTGAAGTGAGAAAGAACTGAAAAACAGACACAGAACTATGAAAACGTAGCCCTCATGGAAAGGGCATTTGGTGTGGAACCAAACAAAGGATTTTCACTGTCTTACAAGCAGCATAGTGATGGACACTTGTAACCACAACTCTGAGTCATAAAGACTCACATGTTCTGTAACCTCTGATTAAGGAGGCAGGAAAGTGTGTAATAGCCACCAATGATTTACATCCAAAATATCTTTTTTTAAGGTCTCAGTATTAATGTCTGGAAAAATAGTGTGAATTGGTTCATTCTTAGATGATGACAGAAATATGACATATTACTGGTCACTCTAGTCTTCTCAAAAACTACTCCAAATTCCAAGGAGATGTTTGAATTCGCTTTATCTGTGGAAACACAGCTGAAGGAAATGTTCTCAGTCAGTCCATATAATTTAAGAAAGACTCAGCTCTTACTGAGCATCTGCCTCTAACATATGAGGCATGTTATATATAGACTGCATTTTAATTCTCGTCTGCCCCACAAGGTGAATGTTGAATTCCCATTAGGAAACTGAGGCCAGGGAGATCAAATTTGGGCAAGTTCAAGTTAACCTCTGACAAAGACCCTCAGTCATCTTCACCCCCATGTGTCATTCACCACTCCCCTTCAACTCACTCCCACTACAACCACAGGAGGACTTTTCAAACATCCTTCCCAAGGCCTGGACATCTGCTCTAACCAAAATCCACATGGCCAAAAGAGGTTTCCTCCCATGCCTCTAAGTGGCAGAGATGGTGAAATGAGGTGCCATCCCAGGCATCTAAACAAAGAAGGGTCAGCCCCATTTGCCAGCCACCAAGATCAGGGGCTGAGGAAGGGGAGAGGATGCCACAGGACTCTAAGATGATGCTGCCTGCCACAGCCTGGCATAGCCTCCCTGGTTATCACAGGACAATGACTCTGGGTTCACCATACTGCACCTTTGTCAGCCATGTGGGCAGAGCCCAGTCCTGTCCTGAATGCCCCAGGGAGTAGGAGTTGTGCAGGTGACATACAGAGAGAGGCGGTGGCAGGCACTCCCTCGGGAGTTCCTCATCCCAGAGAAGACAGAGGTCAAAGCTCTCCTTTGTTTTCCCTAACAGCACCTTCTTAAGGCCTTCCAGAGGCCTCAAGGAGCCTGCCCTGGATTCAAGCACAGAGAGGTGAGGAGAGGGCCTCCAGGTTGAGAACACGTGGGATAAAGATGAGTCTGTATGGTCATGAACTGAGTGCCCCGGGAAACAGTTAACAGTTTTTAACCCTCTGTGACCCTAGCCCAAAACCTAGCTGACACTAAAGCAGTGATCAAAGGAGGG
>PVHY01020607.1:0-25255 GCA_004024945.1 Uropsilus gracilis
TGGTCTAGTTTGTAACAAAATATGGTCTCCTAGGGGCATACACTTCTTTGAGTGCCCCTTTACCTGTTCTGTTTCGGGTCCAATACTTGGCTAATGCAAGAGCCAATCAGGATGCAGCATACCTGGCTGATGCAAGAGCCTCATGGGTTTACAGTAGATTGGCCTTGTCATAGGAGCTAATTTCTTAGCTCTCTACATTGACCAACATCCAAATGCCCTGCTAGTGGGCATTTTCTACATACATGTAGGGCAAGTGAGCTTTCAGGGATTTTACCCTTATACTGTTGCCTCTATCACCAGCACCTGCCTGCAGTATTTCGCCCTCCCCATGATCGCGCATGCCTGGCCCAGTGGGCTCACCTGGGCCTAGGCAGAGGTGAGAGAACTTGAGATAGAAACTGTTTCTTCGATATTCATTATTTAAAATTCTACAAAGAAAATTTCAAGGGTTCTGATGTTCTTTACTTGTTTCAAGCATTGATGAACCTACTGGGATTAGCATAGTTGCACAATGTTACCTTTTGCCTTTCTCTGGTCTAGGAGTCTTTTTTTTTCCTCCTTTTTTTCAGTTGAAATAACACTGATTTGAATCATTATGTAGGTTTTAGATGTTGTGTAACCATCCTGTTTGTGACGTCAATTGTGCACAGGAAAGGCCTGTTCTGGGTAGGTTCTTTATTGGTGCTAGTACTTACACGGACACACCAGGCCGGGCAGGGCCAGGGTGAGAGCCAGGGCTGGTGGGGGTGTGGTGGCTGGTGGGTAGGCAAGCCCCCACCCCCACCCAGGAATCTTCTATTCTCTCTTATGTTTTCTTCCCATCTGCTATTTGCCATGTTCCCCTTTCACCTCTCCAATTCTCTCTGCTCTCTCTGCTCTCCTTTCTGCTCTCTCTCCTTTCTTCCCATCCCCCATGGGTGACACTGATAGGGTGTGCTACCCTCCCCCCCATTGTTTTTTGTTTAAGATTGCAGATTTTAAGGACAGGTATGCTAAAATATGAGAATGACCTTAGTTGGAATTTTTTTCTTTAAGGGAGATGCAGGGGGGAGGAAGAAGTGAAATGGTTTAGGTGTGGTTTTTGGATGGTGGGAAATCAGAGTATATAAAGGGTGTGAAAATTGCCATGTTCGCCTTTCACCTCTCACTGCTGCTCTCTCTGCTCTCTGTCCTTTCTTCCCACCCCCAGTGGGTGACACCACCCTTTCATCCTTTCCTTCCAGGCATGCTCATACACACATATGCATGCCCATTGGGCTAGGCATGTACAGTCATGCAGAAAGCAGATATCATAGGTGCTGGTCATAGATGCTAATGGCAGTAAAAAGCCTGACCAACTCATTTCCTCTACAGATGTACAGATTCCTTTAGTAACACTGTATGTGCTATGTTACACTCATCGCCACAAGTCTAATTTCTATCCATCACGATACAGTTGAACCCCTTACCCACCTGTTTGCCCCTGGCATACTTTCATGATCCCTTCACAGGTCACCAGAGTTTTGGAAAATGTATCCATTCACGAGGCTACATGTTGGAAGGTGCATTCAGTGGGATAGCTGTTCTTTACCTTTTAAATCATTTGGGGAATCTATATTTTCTACTTTTGGCTCACTTTCCAGAAAGGCAGAGATCAAGCCACAGGGGAACAGGACCAGCGTTTTCTTGGTTGGTTCCTGGTGCTACACAAGGCACTTCCAAGTCTCTTCATTTGAACCTCAACCTCTGTGCAATATGTGTCTGTTAGTTCCAGTTTACATTTGAGGGGAAATTGAGAGATGGTAAGATAAGCTTGCTGCAGAACATTTATTCCCAAGTGGTGGAATTTGACAAGGGTCCATGTCCTTTCTACTTTATTACAGTCTTAAAAAAAGTTAGTGAAGGAAAAGGCCCTAGGCCACTTCAGTCAAGAGCTGGCACCATCTGTTGCTGTTATGCAAATGTCAATCACCTATGTCTTAAAGCAGCTTGTGCTGGATTTTGAGAGCATGTTTGGAGGTTCTAGCATGGTGCGCAGCTACTCATATACCCTTGACTGAAGAATGGTCAATCTCTATTTGGGGAAGGCTATCTTCTTGGAGATATGCAGGGGGGAGGAAGAAATGAAATGGTCCAGGTGCTGTTCCTGAAAGGTGGGAAATCAGGGTATATAAAGGGTGTGGAAACAAAGAAAGGGATTCCAATATGGAGATTGGATAGAGAGAGATTTAATGCAGGAGAGACCGGAATTGCCATTTTGTAAAGATGTGAGCCATGTGAGCTTGGCCATGTGTGACCAAGTCCTGGGGCCGCCTCTGGCTGGTCCAGGCTAGCCGCATGTGTGCTAAAGGCAGTTAAGAAGTTTGCAGATTTGAACTCTGTGTTGGAGTTTGTTTTGCTGAGTTTGACTTGTGTCTGGAAGAGGCCGTGCAAAAGTCAGACCTGAAAAGAAAGTGAACTTGGCTGGGTCCGGTACCATGAAGTTACTTCAAAGACCTGGAGGACAAGGAGAAGAGCGGCATGGAGGAGCTGAAGCACATCAAAGGAGCGCGCCAAAGAAAGATGTCTTCAAACACGTGGAGAGGAACTCTGACTGGCTGACATTGGTGAGATGATCAGGGCTGAGAGACTGAGGATTTCTGGGCAATCTGGGAAAGGACTTTGGACAATGCTGAGAAAGGTTTTGGACAATGTTAAAGTAATCGGAGCTTTACATGTTTCTTTTGTAGTAATTAGGAAATCACTTTGTTAGAAATAAACTAGTCTGCACTGATAGTCTTGCTTTGACTTGGAATTTTGGTTGAGAAAGCTGGGGATGGTGGAAAGTACCCACAATAGTTTAAAAGAGAAAAAAATTGAGGAAAACTAGTCTAAACTGTTTCTAAGTTTTTCTTTTCTGCAATTTTTGGAGCTGGGAGCTGAGAAGCAGCTGGCTGGCTTTTGCGTATCAGTGGTAAAGGTGATCAGTGAAAATGCTAATGAACAGTTTGTAGCCTGCTTCCTAGGGAGAGAAGCAGGCATAGGTGTGTCTACTTCAAGTTTTTGTTTTTGTTTTTTTGAGAGTAGGTCTTGCTATTTTTTTTGCCTGTGGAACAGCAGGCTCTCGTTGCCCGGGGTACCACAGACTCAAGCAATCCCCAGCCTCAGCTTCCCAGGTAGCTGGGATGACAGGCGTGCACTACCACGCCCAGCTATTTTTTTGGAACTAGGTCTCGCTACGGGCCCCAGGCGGGACTCGAACCGTAATCCCTAGCCCCGGCTGTTTCATAGGCTGAAGCTTACAAGCATGAGCCACCGTGCCTGGCCTTGTCTACTTCAAGTTAAAGGTAATTGCTAAGGAATGGCTTGCAGCCTGCTTCCTGGAGAGAAGCAGGCCTGTATGTGTTCAGTTAAAGTTAGAAAGTTTTCTGGTCGCCCTGTTTCAGGGGCACCTGCCTATCCAGACAGATCAGTCAAATCTACCCTGGCAGTCAATAGGGTGACAGATGTTGCAGACAGATTGCCTTCACATCCTGCTTGTGCTGGAGATGGTGGTGCTTCTGAACTGTCCCTAGCGATGGGTCCCCCAAAACCCCGAACCACCCCACTCCATTGCAAACAGCATCTCTGTAATATCCAGCAACAATAATTATAACAGTGAAGTAATTTTTTTAGAAGAACTTCAAATTACAAGCCCCATCAGGTGGCTGGATGTCATGGCAATGTCAGATTGCCTTGTATATGTTGAAATGTTTGCTTTCTGCTTTGTTACCCTCTGGCAACAGTGTATGATGTATGGATAACACCAGCCCACAAGTACAGTTTTAAGTAGTACTGATCTCTAGAATTTATTTTAAAAGATCCTTATGCTCTTCATAGAGAAGAAAAAAATTTCCTGACCTTTTTAAAAGACATGTCTATTGCTGAAAATAATAATATCCTCAGATGATTGGGAAGGAGTAAAGATTCTTATTTATATTTGTTGACACTTCTTAGGAGGAAAGGCAACAAAAATTGTGGAACAATGACTACCTCCCCTTCTCTGCCGCCTTTACACACAATGGTACTGCCATTGTTAACCTGCTGATTTTTCCTCCATCCTCTTCAACTTCTATTTTGCTTGATTTTGACTCTCAAATCCTATCTCCTGTTACTCAGTGTTTACAGTGCATGTAGGAACTGGATGCTTTACTGGACAGTTTACTAGGTGTAGGCAAACATACTTAGGATGACATGTGTAATGTATCAATCCTCACTGCCAATTGCTGGAGAAGCATCGGGCTCACCAACCTGTGTAGATTCTTTCTTGGTTCTAGCAGTTACACAGACACACTAGGCAGGGCAGGGGCAGGGGAGCTGGGAAGCAGATGAGTCCCCCAACCCCCCACCCCCAAAATTTTCACACTCTCTGGGCTCTCTCCCTCTCTGGTGTTTTCTCAGCACTCTCACTCATGCTCATGCTCTCCTTCTCTGTGTGCCCTTTTTCAAATCCTCTGGGCCCAGATGAGCACTTACACATGTACACACCCATTGGACTACAATCATGGGAAAGATGCAATATCCCAGGTGCCTGCTATACAGGCGAAGGGAAGGAAAAGCCTGACCAAACCATTTACCCCCCAACATGTAATTCTAGAGAAAGCAGTAAGATTATAGACTTAAATGTTAACAAAATAACAAGTGCTAGGTTCTGGCTGGGGAAATGAGACAGCACTGCTCTTACCATGGCTTATTTGCACACAGTGGCAGTACTTACAGGGTCCTCCCAACATACCAGGTATTTAATTCAGACATTGGAACAGCCCGGATGCTCTCATCACTTTACTGTTTCAGAGAAGGGTCCCGAGTCCCATAGAGGGCAGGTACAGATGCAGGTTTTCACTGGCAGAGCTGAGACTCAAATCCAGACACTAGGACTCCAGATCTCAAACTCCTAAACCGAGCACAGCAGGGCCCCTGGGTTACCATGTCCAAGACCTCCCTGAGGCACAGTAGGGTAATGACCCTGCATTAGCCACCCAGAGCTAAGAATGAGGCTCTGTAAGGTAAATGAGTTTATCACACTTTTCACACCACTTAGCCTCTGTGGCTATCACCTGCGGCCTTGATGGTGTTAATACAGAAGGCCTCTGCGGGCATGGGCATGTGCACCATAATTGTGACACCTGGACCCTGGGAACGTGGCTGTGCGCATGTGGAAATGTGCACACCTGAGCCTGGAAGCTGGGCTAAGAGTGGTGGCAGAGCGGTGGCAGAACTACTACTACTGAAACAGGGTATACAGAAGACTTTTTGACTTGGTGACTTAAACACCATACTGGCCTGCTTCTCTCCACCTGTGGGTTCTTACCACCATTTTTAGCCTTCTCAACCAAAATACCAAACCAATGCAAAACTATCAGTGCAGATTAATTTATTTTTAACAGTATTTTATTTAACAGTAATTTATTTTTAACAATTTAATTATCTTAATAACTACCAAAAAAAAAGTAACACTTAAACATTGTCTAAAATCTTTCTCAGCATTGTCCAAAGTCTTTTTCCAAATTGCCCAAAAATCTTTAGTTTCTCAGTTCTAATTATCTCACCAAAATTAGCCAGTCAAAAAATTTTTTCACGTTTAAAAACATCTTTTTTTAAGCCTTTTTTTTTTTTTTTGGCATGCTCCACCTCCTCCATGCCGTCCTCTTCTTATCATTTAAGTAAAGATTTTATAGTACCAAACCCAGTAAAGTTTCCTTTTTTTTTTTTTTAAGCCTGTCTTTTGCACAGCCTCTGGCAAACACAAGTTAAACTCAGCAAAACAAACTTTAACACAAAGTTTTAATCTGCAAACTTTTTAACTGCATCTAGCACACATGCTGCCAGCCTGAGCCAGCCAAGGGTTACAGGCTCCCGGTGGCCACATGGCCAAGCTCACATAGCTCACATCTTTACAAGATGACCAATTTCCATCTCTCCTCCATTAAACCTCTCTATCTCATCTCCATATTAAAATCCTCCTCTGTTTGCACACCCTTTATATATCCTAATTTTCCGCCTTCCAAGAAATCTGTTTTACCTTAACCATTTCACTTTTCCCTGCATCTCCCTAAGAAAAACTTTCAACTAAAGTCATTCTCACATTTTAGCATCTGTCCTTAAAATCTACAATCTTAAACCAAAAAAAAAACAATAAAAAAAGTAGCAAACCCTATCACTACCAGTGCTGTGAGACCAGTGGCTTGGCTATAGAAGAGGTGAGAGAGCAAACACCACAGAGCCCAGAGATAAAGGGTAAAGATATGTGGGGGTTTGGGGGACTTGGTTGTGCCCCAACCCCCTGCCTAGCCTGCCTGCTTGCCATACAGTTGGCCCAGCCTCCCTGCCTGGTGTGCCTGAGTACCTGGTTCCCTGAGTGAGCACTAACCCTGTAAAACTCACCAAGGGCTCCAGGACTCTCATTATCCATCTGCTCAAATCGGTAGTGAACCTGAGCTGTACAAGCTTGTGCTACAGGCCCCCAGCTGGACTGGCTCATTTCTTTCCCATTCTAGACTTCAGCCAGTTTCCAGTTACTCTTTATCTTAAGCCACGGTTCACGGTTTGTCCTTAGCATAAGGTAAATTGATAAGATTTTAGAAACACTCACCATTATTCTTACTACTTCAACTTTTCCCCATCCAGGCCCCAACCTCTCCCTGTGCCTCGTAGTTTGGATTCTTGAACTATGTTTTGCTGAAGTGTCACAGGAGTGATGTGGAGGCTTCAAGAATGATTTAATGTCCTCATCCACCAAAGGACAAAAGAACTGCCAAGAGGAAAATCACCTGCTACTTCCTGCAGTCACAACATGCCCTCATCTCCACAAACATGAGGTAAGGTTCAGTCTCTCCTGCTGAAGTTCTCCCCAAAATGACCTTTTATACATGCACTGTCCAATGTGGCGGCCATGAATCACATGTGCCTTTTTAAATTGGAAATCCAATTCCTCAGATGCACTGGCCTGTGGTGAATGACTGCACCTCAGACTGTGCTGCTTTATGATGTCATCACCTGGGGTGTGCAGCGAGGATGTGCTTGTTCTTCCTGATGCCACTGATCAGACCCTACCAACCTCTGGATTTTCCCTGCAAGGTTCCCAGACCATCCAAGTCACCTCAAAGTGTAAAGGCTTCGGCACTCACAGCTAACAAAACACCAGGTGTTTTTAGGGTGCCTCATTTCCAGGTATCTGGAAATATCTAGAAAACCTATTTTGTGGTGTCTAACAATACAGCCACACATGTAGGTGTATCAGACACAAGAGATGATGGTGGTTCAGGTCAGGCCTTTGTATAGCTTGTTCCACCATACCAGATATAGGGGCACCTCCCTGGCAAGCAGCCTGTTCCTTGCCAAATTGGTACAAATGTACCAATTGTAGGGCAAGCATCAGGTTCATGAGGGGTTCTTATCAGTTCTATCATTTACACAGACACACCAGGCAGGCAAGCAGACAGAGCCAGGACCAGGGCCAGGGGATGGGGGGGATGGGAGGCTGGTGAGTGACCCAGCTCCCCCAGGAATTTTCATGCTCTTTTTCTGGACCCGCTCTCTGGTGTGCTCTCATCTCATCTCTGTGCTCATTCACATGCTCTCCTTCTTCTGGGGTGACACCCTTTTTTCCTTGTTTCTCAGGCCCAGGTGTGCCCACTCACACTTATGCACACTTACTGGGGCCAGGCATATACACAATCACGAGGAAGGTGCAATACCACAGGTGCTGCTTATACAGGCTAGTGGAGGGAAAAGCCTGACCAACTCACTCACCCTACAACCATGCCTTGGCATCAGGTGGGCTTGAGTTGGAATGCTGGTTTTTCTTGATCTCAAGCTGTTCCCCCTTCCGATTCCCCATGTTTACGGTAGAGACAGTCGTATGTACCATATTTGGTGACATGTACAAGAAAGGATGATTCATCAGTATGTTAACAAGCACTCAGGACGCTGAACAGGTTCTCCTTTTCTTGGGTTCACTGCTTAGCCACCAGATGGGCTGAGAGAATACTGTTTAAGTAATGCTCCGAGTAGCCCCACCTGGCTTACTGGAGAATGAGCAAGTCAGAAGGGAGTACTTAGCTTAACTACCTGAGGTGTCACCCAGGGTAGCTTTATAAGCCAGTAAGACAGCATGTTTTTCCTATAAATTCTGTAGGTTTTTCATGAGGTTTATTGGCTATAGAGATCTGTGTTATAATCATCTACTGTTCTACTTATGGCTTTGGGTAATTGTTTATAATTAGCAATGAGCCTCTTAGGATCCACACACACTCAGCACTCTGGGGTATTCCCATTTTCTGTAATCATAGGGGGAAAGTATGAAATAAGTCATTAAGGCAGTGATTACCAGCCGGGTTTTGTGACACCTCTCGGGATTTCCAGGGAATCTCAAGTGGGGGTATAAAATTCTCAAATCAAAATTTAATTTGAACTCACTTTAATATATTTTTAATGGCATATAGCACTTTTGAGGACAGGAAGAAAAAGCCACAAAGGCCACAAACCCACAAAGTTGTCGCTCTGAAAGGCTGGAAATGACTGCATTATTGAACACCATAAATGCTCCATAACAACGGTCTGTTGAATCTTGGTCTTATTCTTTACAAAGTGAAGAACTTTTTATTTGGTCACATCTCTGTCATTTAACAAGTGTTTAAAAATGGTATTTATTTTTATTTCAACATGTCCATTGTGCATTTCCAAAACAGCAGGCTTTTCAAAGGAATAAATCAGAACTGTAAACACAAGACACAGTATAAGTTTTTGACTTCCTACAGTCATTTTCACAAATCCACACACTGTACATTCATAGGTGAGGTTCAGCCTTTCACCTATCTCTTTATTTCTATAATTACATAAGCATAATAAATACATCTGATTTTAAAGGTCACTTAAAATGAGTCATGATCATTTACAGTACAGTACGTTTCAGTTCAAGTGCAAAAATAACTATTTGCTTAGTTCTATTTCTTTCTGTGATTTTATTTGAAGCTGTGTTTTGTGGTGAAGCGAGATGTCCTAGCATAGAGCATCTTCTCCCAGATGCAGCTCGGGTCAGAAGGACGGTGACATGGAAAAGTCCTCACTTTACACTTGATCCTGTTTTATCAGGGTCAGGGGCAAGGTGAGTTGCTCATTTTTAACTCTGTTTTCTTTCCTCTCTCCTGTGCTCATCCGTAGCTATTACATGCTGGAATTGACCTCCATTCAGCTAAAGCAGCGTTACCTTTTCCATGTCCCTCTCCCAAGGCTTCCGATTAACTCAGCTTTCATTTTTAGCAGCAAGCTTAATGTGTGATTCACCCAACCATTGTCCTGGCAGTAGTTGTAATATTTACAGTAGCTTACCCATGTCTGGACTGTCCAGTGTCTGACTGTCTCTATAGGAACGAAGATACTGAGATTTGTTTCCTTAGTCACCGGAAAGCATAGTTGCTTCTTAGTTTCCTCCTTTCCATTCCCAGTTTTCTACTCACCACCTCTTCCCCTCACCAAAAGCAAAACAAAAACGAACCTATTCTGTAATTTCTAAAAATCACATCCCTCCCCCAGGCACTTAAATCTTATACTGTTATTTGTAAATAGTACTGCTTAATAAAAGAAACCCTTCAGAATTCAGTGATAGTTTTTTAATTCCATCAACTAACTGCAGCCCAGATCACTTTAAAATTGTAAATAGTGATGGGGGCTACATACAGTATCCATGTATTTAGTAAAGCCTTATCTATATCAAGCCACAGGATACTGAGTTGGTTGATTTCCTCCACTGGTCTTAAAACCCATTTAAAACAAAAGGCATTTTAAAGCTCAGCTTGGCTTGCAGTAGCCCACGACAGCTTTTGCTGCTCAAAGAATTGACTAGTTTTATTTATACACCATACACATATAAAAATATATTTGCTAAAGATATGCCAAGTTTCTGGTGAAACTTTTATTTTTTTTTTTTTTTTTTAAAAAAAAAAAGCATATATGCTACTAACTTCTATCTGGTTACTTTTTAAATGTCTTGTAACCTTTTTAATGGTTCTCTTCAGAAAAAAAAAATCAAAACTATAGATATATCCTATATCTTCCCAGTTTGCATGATGAGCCAAATAATTAGAATAAATAATCAGAAGAGGGAAATTACATCAGCTTTTACCTTGCAACACTTCCTCTCCCTCCACTTACTTAGTGTAACTGCTGGTTTCAATTCTTCCTCTGCACTGACAGAAAAGTCCTAACCAATCAAAGAACCGGAAGTCCTCACTGAACTCCATGCCCCGTCCGACTCTAGTGGGATTATGATGTTTACCTGCTTCTGCCAATGTGTACTGTAGCTCCTGTGTGGTCTTATGTGTGTTTCCACAATAATGAGTTTGGGTGTTTGGAAGCGAAGATGGTGCCATGCTCCTTCAGCGAGACGCGTCTTAGGTTTGCGCCTCTGCCTCTCCCTCTGTCCTGGCAGAGAATCCATTCCATGAAGGGGATGCGGTGAGCAGGACTCTCAGTGTCCTCCTTCAGCAGGAGGCTGCTGGCCCCCACTCTCCCGGGCATGCTGCTCCACACTGGGGTGAGCTGGGCTGCCCTGCGTCTGAGGTGCTGCCGCTTGAGGAGGGGATGGCTGGCTTCTGGATGGGTCTGAATGAGTCTCGCCAAGGACAGGCCGTGCTCCACCAGCTGGAGAATTTTCCCTGTTCTCACTGGTCCCCTGAAAAGACAAAACAGGAGATGCCCCGCCCTGTCAGTGATAGCAAATCAACCTCACACTTTTTCCCTCTATTTTCAGGTCAGGTATAGGAAACAGGGGAATATCATCCTGAAGCGAACAAGTAATGAAAGGATAAGGATGGAACATCTTACCTTTCATCTCCTTTCCTATGTGCAACTGCCAAAGCCGCATGAAAAACACAAACACTATAAGCAGAGGTGTCTCGCAGACAAAGGAACATTATTACCAACATGGCGGTTATTACTAGGAAAACAATCTATGAAGCAAGTATTTCCTGAACCCCCACCAGCCACCACGGCAAGTCGCTGGGCAAGCAGCAGGGAAGTGGAACTCAGGCCACTTGGAAGGACACTGAACGCAAGCTCTGGAAGAGCCCCCTCTCGGAGGAAGCAAGGACAGCATTCTCAGCTGCTGAGACAGGGTCAGGGAAAGAGTGTCCTGAAATTCAGTCCTAGGGTACATTTGGGGTCTTAAGGTATAAGCTGAAAGTTAAATAAGACTGAACACCCACACAGAAAAAAAGACAAAAAGGTAATGTAAGTGAGAACTTCTAAAACCCACTGTAAGTAACGGTGAGCACCCATTCCCAGAGTATCATGCACAGCACGTCCGCAAGAATGCCAGGTGCTGCATTCTAGGCTATGATATTTTTTAAGTGGATTTTCTTTTTCACTTCGAATAGCTGAGCACCACCATAGTTTTATTTCTATGATTGATTTTAAAATGTGAAAAAAAAATCTTAGTATAATGGACTTTTTCGTAAGAATAACCCATGCTAGCTGGTTTTATTCATCTTAATAGACCTGTGGGGGGAGGGGGAGAGGGGAGACATACTGTTACTTAAGCCCAACAGACTCCTGTGAAAATGAAGATGTGTATACAAAGTAACGAAAACAATTATTAAAGCAGAAAATATCATTGTTTCATATCCCTCATGTACTCCTCCCACCCTGGTGTTCTCCTTGACTACAGCAAAGCATTCTTAAGTGGGACCAGGCACAGACCAGCATTCATTATGGTTATCAGTGAAGAATCAGACTGGCTTGTTACAGAAGTATCTAATCTATAGAGTTGTGATACATTTAACTAAAGTGGTTCAAATTTCATAAAAAGAAAATAACTTGAATTTCTCTTTAAGGCTTTCCTCTCATTTTCCTTATGTGTCCTCTGAAGCTACTCTAGATAAAGAGTTGGCATGACTCACCAAGTAAGGGGAGTGTTTAATACAAACACAGGGAATAGACATTACTCTGACCCAGCTATCCACAGAAGTCACACTTTGTCATTTTCCAAAGAGTATATAGTTTGAGTTAGGACTACTCAGTGTTCTTATCAACATGACTTGACTTTACCTAGGAGAACCACACCTCTCAGGACAAGAAAAATCACACTTCTGACTTTTCGGGTGAGGCCATCATCAAAGTTACACTGCCATGGAGTTAGATGTCTTATGAGACCTTGAGTAGTGGCTCCGGGTATTGACTCACCAAATGTTTAATGAGGTCTGATCATATTTAAACCCATCAGAATCTTCAAATTTTAGGAATTAATACAGATACTCTTCCAAAGCAAGAGCCATATATCCTAACTGCAACTGATATCTACCAACTCAGATATTGCTTAAAAAAAAAAAAAAAGAAATCTCAGCATGTAGTTTTTTTTCTTTAGAAAGTATTACCTCCTCTGTGAAGACATTCTGAATTCTGGAAGGCACAGTTTTTCCTCCGTGAACCCCTTCAACGCACTCATCACAGAGCACTGAAATGACTTGTCTACATGTTTACTCCCTCCACCAGACCTTGAAAAATTCTAGTTGAGTGACTTAACTGAGTAGTTAAAGTTACTGAGCCCATTAAGGTAGGTCAGCAGAAGAATTTCACCTGTAAAGGCTGGATCTCTGAAGCACGGCTCTCTCTTGTCAGCTGCATCATCTCTTTAATTTGATAGAGTGCGTAGACAAAGGTCACCCAGGGAGAGGAGCTGACCCCCCATGCTGGCTTATTTACATCCTCCTGTTCCTCCTGGTGCTTGGTTTTCTTGGGTGGAAGCCTGGGCTCGATGCGTGACATGACATCTTCTGTCTGTTGCTGTACCAAATCGATGGTTGCTATGGGAACAGGACTTGAGGGAACAGGAATCCTTTCTGCCAACATTGTCTTGTCTGGAGAGAAAATCATGTTTAGATCAGTTTTCAGAGTTCTCTACATATTTAACCAAATGTGAAAATAATAAGTGGATAGCCTACAAGCCTGAGTGTGGCTGGCAGCTAATACCTGCTGTATGCCAAGGGGCTGCTGCTTTACTTCGGTGCAAGTACTGAGCAAATGTGTGCACGATTGTTAATCTTGCAGAAGTTCCTTAGGGGACTTAATACACATTAACTTATATTTATTTATGAAATACATTTTTTACTTAACCTCAATATAACATCTGCGGAGCATAAGGTTTAGTGAATGTTGCCTTAGGTCCACTCACAGGAATGAGAATTTTTTAGAGATAAGCATCAAACAGGAAAAGTTATCTGATGGCTTTTCTTACTGACCTTTTGCTGAAGCCATGGGCTATGACTCAAGATTACAAAGGAATAAGGGAAAAAACAGTATTGGTCTTTTTGTGTAACTTGTTAGCGCTGAAACCCGTCTTTGTGATTTCTTAGCAGGCTAGATTTTTTTTCTTAACAGAAGTACGTCAAGTATGTGAGGCAAATGTTCATCATGATGCCAAAGAAGATAAGCCAGCCCTATTGTGGAAGCCAGGAGGTGAACAAGAATGTTTATGTCCTACTGGTTAGCCACTTTGATTTAAAAAAAAAAAAAAAATTCAGCTTGCACATTTAAACAATTAATTCTCACCTGCACATTATATTTGATATAACTTCTTTTCTACACAACAATTTTAATAAGTTTATGCCTTAGCTGAGAGAAAAATTCAAATCTGAGATTACATTTTTCTAACATGAAGGTTAAAGCAGGAGTTACTAACACTTTCTTTCCCTAAAATTACTGTCTAGACCTGTAAGTCTTGTGGCTTTAAATTTTAAGGCCCTTTAGAATGCCAGAGTAATGTAAAATTTCCCACATCCTTATATAATACATTTAAAAGACCCAAGCTGCTTCAAACACTCAATAGTCTTTTCAACATAGTAGGCACCTTTTCTCCAGCTCTGATAACACCAGAGAATATCTAGGCAAGCAGCTATGTTGTGCATCTGTCACCTCTGGTTTCCAGGGGTTATTTGCATTATTCCTCCATAACTTTAACCTTTAGAATCATCAAAAAAGAATGGCTACATTTACCTTCTTCCTCATCAGGCACTGCCAACCACTGGATTAGGGAAAAGAGCAGGAGGATCACCAGGCAGGCCATGCCAATTCCTCGGAAGGTTGCTGCAGCCCCTGTGAACAAAGACGGGATACTCTTATGGGGTGATTTAAGAAAATCCAGCTAGCTCTCACCAAACTATTAATGGTCTAACATTCAGGCACAGGCAATAGAGCTTGGGGTGAACCAGAGAAAAGCAAATGGCCTTTAATTTCATGTAATGAAAGAAAATATGGGTTGAATAGATGTCAGGAGACCCAGGTGGTGGTACCGAATTTATCGCTGGTTAACTTTTAAAACTGCATTTATCAAGCGCTATTACTGAGTGCCTTTCATGATAAAATTCAGTGGCGCTCTCTTCATAAAGATGATTTACCTATTAAATAGCCCTTAATCTGTAGTTGAAACAGCTGAGCTCAAACAGCACTATAAACTCAAGACACCTTACATCAATGACTGAGCAATCAAGGTTCCTGGAGCCCATAATCCCACTTCCATCCCTGCTCCTGTATTTCCAATAAGGGAGATTTGAAAGGGCAAATAGATTGTGTGATCACAGATGCCGTGACATTACCAAAGTCACAAACAGTAGGTTTTTCTGATGAAAATAATGATGAAATAACAATGATGAATTTGCTACCCATTAGCATTATCACTGGCAGGTTTAAGTTACTTAACTTCAAAGCAGAAGCACATGTGCTTATTCATTTGTTTGGCTCCTTCAGGTGTCTGTCTAGCATGTCACTCAGTTGTTTGTCAAAGAAGTATGTGTGGTTATGGAGCAGCTCTAATTTTTCTAATTAATCATTTTGTTGTTTACATATTTATGTATATATATTACATCATTCCATTTTCCAGGGTTCTCCCTCCACGCTATCACCCATGAACCTTCATCTTGATCTTGTGCTATCCCCTTCCCTGATTTCTCCCTCTCTCTTTCCCCCTCCCTGGCTCCTTGCCCAAGTTCTGTTGTTAGCTTATTTTGACTTTTTCTTGCCTTTTGTTACTCCTATAGCCCATCTATAGGTGAGAGCAAGTGGTTTGTCTTTTTCTTTCTGACTTATTTCAGTTAATATGATTCTCTCTAGGCCCATCCATGTTATTATAAATGCTTCATATTTGTCAGTTTTGATAGCAGAATAATATTCCATCATGTACATATACCACAACTTTCTGATTCATTCATCTGTTTGGAGGCATTTGGGTTGTTTCCATATCCTGGCTATTGTGAATAGTGCTGCAATAAACAGGTGTCTTTTTGAGTAAGTGTTTTGGTGTCCTTTGGATAGATTCCCTAACTTAAGCACATTTGCTTCACAATTGTAACCTCCAGAAAAGCCAGGATGAGACAATGAATACTGGAATTTATTGTTGCCAATCTTCAGCAGTAGTCTCCATTTATTATCATTGAAAATCCAAAAGTTTGCATTAAAGAAGAAAGGAAAAAGAGAAAGCCTTTCTTACCAAAATAGTTGACTAACACGCCTCCAATCATGGCACCACAACCTCTGCCCAAGCCCAGGTGAAGGCCCTGCAGGATGCCCTGGGCAGATGTCCTCAGCTCAGGGGGAACGGCTGCACTGAGGTAAGAAATGCAGGCCGCCCAGATAGCTGCGTGTGTCACTCCTGGTGAGGAAGAAGAACGGGAGAGGTTATCCATCTACAAAACTGACTTGCTTTTTGAAATGTGAGTTATTTAAGTGGCTTATATGAGTGTATTATTTAAGAATGTGTATGTATATACATATACATTTTACCTGCCTAATAAAATGCCTCATGAAATTTACCATTTTTTAACCATTTTAAGAGAACAGTTCAGTGTCATCCAGAATATTTGCAGTATTGTACAATCACTACCACCATCCATCTCTTGAACTTATGCCCAACTGGAACTCTGTATCCCAGGCAGCAATAACTGCCCTGGGAGCCACCGTTTTACTCGCTGTCTCTATGACTCCGACTACCCTAGATACCTCACATAAATAAAATCAGATTAAGATTTGTCCTTTTGTGCATGGCGTATTTCACTTACTACATCTTTGAAGAACAACCAGTTGTAGTGTGGGTCAACTTCTTTCCTTTTTAAGCCAATATTCTATTGTATGTTGTAGAGTAAATGAGTTCATCTGTTTTTTTGATGCTACTAGACTCCATGGCTACCACTGGTGGCCGATGCAGAGAGTGCTTTGGAGAGCGTGGGCACAGCAGGTACACCCATAACTGTGGCCCCCTGGGCCTAAACAGTGTGGTTGTGCACATGCTTTAGTGTGCACACTTGAGCCTAGAAGCAGGGCTAAAAGTGTTGCGACTACGGTAGGGTCAGGAGAGAGAACACCAGAGAATGCATGCCTAGAAAAGAGTGTGAAGGTTTGTGGGGGTTGGGAGCCCTGCCTGCCCCTCTGCCAGGCATGAACCTGCCTCTGGCTTGCCAGCCTCCTGGCCTGGTGTGCCTGTGTACCTGGTTTTAAAGTTGAAATGGATTAAGAAATCATCTGGTTTTGCCTAAATTAAATCATTGACTTGCGCCCTGGAAAATACTCTCATTTGGAGATAATATCATCAGAAACTCTTAACCTGTTTTGGAAAATTAAAATAATAATATTAAGATGTAATATGATAATAGTTTTGTTTCTGGCCAAAATGGAATAAGAGTATTTACCTTCCTTCTCAAAACAATTAAGAATGACAAAAAGGTGAACTAACAGTTTGCAAGACACCGGACATCAATGCAAGAATGGTGATTCCTGAGCTGGGAAATAAATGAGGAGCCTCAACTTACTTTCTGGTGAGAGCTAGGAAGCTGCAGCACATAGAAAAGGAAGCAGCAAGCTGAGATGTGGCTGACAGTCTGGTGAGACTGAGGCAGCTAGAGTCCCAGGACACAGCACCAGACAGGAGACAGCTTCACAGTGAGAAAACACCAGAATGGTTCTTCCCAAGTTTTCAGCAGGGTACTGACCAGCAAAAGCATGCGTAGAAAGCATCCAAACCAAGGTAAAAACCACACCGAGCATTATGGACAACAGTGCTCATATCCCATACAGGGCCAGAAACACAACCTACTTCCACAGTTTCTCCACAGCCGAAGTGGAGAAACTCATGGTTCCCAGGATTGGCAGAGCACCCAAAGGCTTTATGCTTGTATCTAAAAAGAGTCAACCCTGGTCTAAGGAATGCTCTGGCCCCACCTAAATGATCTTTTAAAAAAATCCCCAAAGGATCGTATTATTTCCAAGCGACATAGTTGGAACAAAGCTTAGAATTTATAGAAATACAAATATAAAAATATCGAGTACCAACAAAGTAAAGCAATGTCTGACATACAAAAATTACCAGAGAGGATCTTACTTAAGTAGCCACATAATGAACTAAACCTATTTTTACTGGGTATGTTAAATTATATGCCCTATAAGTAAGAAGCATCAAAATAATTTTCTTTAAGCTTATATATGTTTCAGTAATTCTAACTAGGTTATATTTTAACTAGATGCATGAACTAGATGATTAGAAGTTAAGTATGCACACATAATTAATTTCTACAGAAAATCAAATATATTTATCTGGCTAAACAATTTCAATTCCCTAGATAATGCCAGCTTTCACAGAATTAAAAAATGCCTGGAGTCTTACTTATAAATATTGACATAGTAGTAAATATTTTTAAATACTTTCATTTATATTATTAATTATATTGATAATTCCATTTCTTGCCAGATATGTATATTTTCTCACTAATATCACTAAGGAAAAATTCAAAAATAGTTCAAGAAACCAAATGAATTTACTAAAAATTAAGTAGATTCACTAGTAATATAAAACATTTGTGGGGAATCATTTCCTAAAGATGACTCACAAAAGACCTGAAACCACATGAAATGATTACAAACTGACTTTAACAGTGATGCCAAATCTACTTTTATGTCTCTTAGCAATCAGTTGCAGGATTTATAAGTAGATAATTATAACAAAAATATTAGTAAATATATTTTTGCTATAATTTTAGATCAAATATAATTCTGGTAGTTACCTTTTAGGTGTGAAGACTTGGGAAAACAAAAACTTCCAATAATAAGGTTTTTTTTCCTTTTTTCTAAAGGTTTTCTAAAACCTTGAGTCTTCTGTAATAATTAATGTATTTTTTCCATTAGGATGACTTAAATGCTTTTAAACTGTTCCTAGAAACTGTTGACTGACATTAAGCAACAGTTGTAAAAGATTTTATATGGTTAGATTTCTAGAGTTTCCTTATTGCTTTCAAGGACTGATCAGATAACTGAGAACTATAGTCTTTAAAGCAACTCAGGACATTAATTAATTGGCAGAATAGTAAAATATACAGTAATTTTTTTCCTTTGGTACTAAAAGTAGACTATGAAAGATACTTAAGATGTACAATTAAAAGTGGTTTCTCTAAAATATTTTATTTCAAAATATGACATAAATGGAAGACTCAACTTTAATAAATAAGCTTAATAAGCTAAAGCTGTAATTTTTTTTTTACTAGTTTTGTCCTGATCCTCTAATTTTAAAATAATTAAAAAGCAATCTAACGTAATGAGACCTAGTTCCAAAAAATATAGCTGGTGTGGTGGCTTGTGCCTATAATCCCATCTACCTGGGAGGCTGAGGCTGGAGGGATTGCTTGAGTCCATGGTACCCTGGGCAACATGAGCCTGTGGTTCCTTGGGCAAAAATAGCGAGACCTAGTCTCAAAAAAAAAAAAAAAAAAAAAAAAAAAAAAAAAAAAAAAAAAAAAGGCAATCTAGA
Organism: Uropsilus gracilis; assembly: GCA_004024945.1. Lineage (NCBI taxonomy): Eukaryota > Metazoa > Chordata > Mammalia > Eulipotyphla > Talpidae > Uropsilus > Uropsilus gracilis. The sequence continues at coordinate 18,779 of PVHY01020607.1, forward strand.
AATCTAAAAAATCTCCACCATTTTTCACATATGTTAGATAAAAAAGTAAATGTTAACAACTGAGCTACTGAAAACAAATTTCCTGTGCAATGTAATGGCTAAAAGATAGCACAAACTGAGAAAAGGAGATGTTATTTTATATTATTTATTAAAGAATTTTTGAGAAAGTAGTTGTCATTCTCTGTGTGATGAAATAAATAAGCAAACTTACTCATTAGTATGGGAAAATACTAGTTTACACTAGAACTACACATTTTTAAGCCTTTTAGGATAAAAGGCTTATTGTTGGTGGATCAAACAGTAAGAATAAAAAGATGTTATCACCTAGTCAATACCAGTAACAAAGAGACATGAATTGTTTGCAATGTGTGTTAACTCTTTGGGGTTACTTGTCACAAAACAATGACTGATGTTTCCAATGACAATTCAAAACCAACTTATGCTAATAAATATGTTGACTGATAATAAATGAGTTTCACTGATCACATAGGTCATGGAAACTTCACCTGACCTCCACTGGGGTCTCTCAGGATTACCTTTACAGCCTGACAAAAACAAAAAGATTTTCATACCATTTACTGCCTAGACATTAACCAGGTGGGGAGACACTATGTTTGAATAACTTAGAAATAACTGATTAATACAATTTTTTCACTGATAATTTTACTATGGCAGGAATTTACCAGGAATTGTGTTCTTTTGCAAAAATGATTATTTGTTCCCAGTAACTCATACTATATTCTTTTTCATTTTCAAAAAAAGGAGACTAAGGCACAGACGGATTTGTGTCCTATCCAGACACATAGATGAGAGGGTAGTGGAACAGGATTTGACGCTGAGGTGTCTAATTTCAGAACTTCAGTGCTTACATCTACACGATACATCTTCATGACAACTATTAAAAGTATTCTACCATAAATGGGACCATCCTCTTTGAGAAGTTATGTGATGATATCAAACGTGTCCAATAAATTATCAACTTAAAATCTAGGATTTTTTGGTGTGGTCTGTCACTGACTGGCATTCATTGGACAAAACACAACTTTAGCACTGGTGCACTGAGTCAACTGTGACAAAGCTTTCTATACAGAGATTAAAGCATACAGTTCAGTTAGTTTTTTCAAATAATGGGATTTTAAAAAAGCTTTTGAAAGATCAACCTAGTGCAAGATCAACCTAGTATGAAACTGTTGTTCCTAATAAAAGGCCTCCATTGGGCAGATAATAAGGTATCAGTTCAGGTTAAAGAAATGTTGGGTGTTTTAACACATACATCTCAGAATCTTAGTGGTTACACATGATAGATGTTCTCTTTTCTTGCTCATACAGACCAAGGGCAGGGAATAGTCACTTGTTCTGCACAGTCATGCAGGGACCAGGCTGCAGAGATTCTGCCCTCTAACAACTGGAATACCAGTATCCAGTTGGCAGAGGAAGGAGAGGACAGTACATGACTCCTTTTAATAGGTGAAACTGGGAGTGATACATAGTTTCTGCTCACATTCTACTGCCCAGAATCAGCCATAAAGTCATACTTTACTATATGGGAGTCTGCAAAATAAAGTCTAGTTAAGTGTCCATGAAAGAAAATAATCTACAGTTATGTAACAGAGCCTGATTCTGACACGTTGGGCCACCAATGAAATGAACCTTCAAGGAAGAACAGGGTGCTGCAAAAAGCATTGGCCCTATCAACAGTTGCATGAGTCTCTTAGGTGCTGCATAAAAGAAGACTTTATAAGAAATATGCAACAATTATTACTGAACATCCCCACACCCCCAAGCAATGTACTGCACTATAAGAATATTCACATGTGATTATTCACCAGTACATATGCAGCACATAGAATAGAGGCAGAGATCCTGCTCTACTTTAGAACATGATGAAATACAAATCATGTTTCTAACCAGTTTCTAACTGGTTAGAAACCTACCATACGTTATAGTATGGTAGGTGAAAGGGGCAATATTTACTGAAAGAGCTGGGTGTGGTGGTGCATGCCTGTAATCCAAGCACTGGGAGGCAAGAGGCCAGGGATCACTTGAGTTTGCGGGTTCGAGACTACCCCAGGCAACACAGCGAGACCTGGTCTCGAAAAAGTAGCGTGGTGTGGTGGCAGGCACCTGTAATCCCAACTACCTGAGAGGCTGAGGCTAGGGATCGCTTGAGTCCACGGATCGGGACTACCCCAGGCAACATAGAGAGACCTAGTCTCAAAAAGAAAAAAAGAAAAGATTTACTGAAAGAGTAGACTGGGCTCCTGGAAAACTGACATATGCAGGCCCTAGTCACACAACAGCAGCTGAGCAAAAGAATGCTGAACTGAAACTAAACAGCAGTGCTCTGCTTGTTGAGGTATGAGGAAGAATGGATTTGCGTATAAAAGGAATGGATTTGCGTATAAAAGGAATGGATTTGCTTATAAAAGGAACCGTGGGCAAGGGTAGAGAAAATTTCCCAGTCTCATGTGTGAGTAAACAGAAGCAGAGGAAATGAAGCCTCTATAAGCTTCACTTTGCAAGTTGGAAAAAAAAAAAAAAAGAGATGTGAGTTGCTTTTTTAAAAGTCTATAACTAATACAGTGTTTGGGGGATTGCAAATGCTGGCATCATGCCCTTGCCATACCTTTACACAGCAGATTTAGGAGATGACTGTCAAGACTTGGCAGTGCTGCACCCCACATGCCGTGTTCCCATACAAAGTCACACAGGAGGATCATCTGATATTAACGCCAGAAGGAATTTCACTTCCCCAAAGGTAACTTGAAGAACAGTATGCACTGACTAGTCATCTTCCGAGAGTCTAATTTATGGCCAGGCTTTAATGTCTAATTGCAATTTAACTTCTTAGACGTTTCTAAATTATATTTCCCTTCTTCCTGAATTGTCCTTATTTAAAATTTTAATTTTACTGATGTTGTTATGTTAATACCATTTAACATTTATCGAAGGTTAGGTATATGCCAGAAAATGTCCTAAAGACTTTTTATGCATTAATTTATTTAATATTACTGAAGAAACAATGAATTTGTATTTTGGTAGTTAAAAAACAGAATCTCAGCTAATTCTTTGGGTTCCACCTAGTGCTTACCTTTTTTATGTTGTTGTTTGGAAAAATGATGAGTTAATTTTTTTAATGAAAAAATTATACCTTGCCTTTTTAATTGTTGGCTTATGTTTTCAATTTTTCTCTTGGAGGAAAGTGACTTGTAAATGTTAGAGTTTGTCCTTTATGGGCAACATCATGGGGGTTCTAATCAAGAATGAAGATATTACATTTGGAGAGTATTTCCTTCTCTCAGAAATCCATGATATTAAACTAGCTATGAGGCTTGTTTAGTGATTAAACTGAAGTCAATCTTATATAGTCATTCTGGATCATAAAAATGTTAAGGGATTAAACATGATGATAAAAAATTTTTACTCTGATTGTTTATAACGAAGTTAGTCACATTTTCTTTCAGTTTTAAAACAGCACCCAAAAGGAAACACTTCTGATTTTTTCTCCTTTATGATGCAAAGTATTTTCAAATTTTCAAAAACTACCTACTTTGTATTTAGTAACTTGTTCTCATTCTGTAGCCCAGAGAAATTAAATATCCTGCCCAAAGAAACCAAGCTTATTAGTAGGGGAGCCGGAATACCAGATAATCTAATTCAAATCAACCACTTTATGGTTCCTAGATTGTTACATATTTTGGTAAGTCACTCCAAATAATTTATACAAGAAACTGGGAGCATAAATACATAAATATTTAAAATGCATTAGTGTTTTTTACAAACATGCAATGAATGGCAGGATGGTCCTAAAAAGAAGCTGTATCTTTTAAATTTAGTTTTCAAATCTCCTTCTCATATTTATAAATTCTTGAGATAGAACTATGTTATATGAGAGTTTTAAAAATTAAAAAATATTAAATATAATACATTTGCAGGGATTCATAAAATCAGACATTTATAGTGTCTTTTTGGAGAATTCAGTAAGTAAGGCAGGGCTTTGCATTTAAGAGTTAAGAGTCAGTTAAGATTTTAACATTGTACTGGAAGTTCTAATTAGGGCAATAAGGCAAGAGAAAGACTTAAAAGGGATACACCTAGGGAAAGAAGAATTGAAGCTATCATTATATGCAGATGATATGATTCTCTATGTAAAGAATCCCAAAAATCCACAGAAAAACTACTTGGAAACAATAAACCAGTTCAGTACAGTAGCCAGTTACAAAATCAACACACAGAAGTCAGTGGCCTTCCTATATGCAAAAAGTAAAGCAGAAGAAGAAATTTAAAAACCATCCCATTTACCATCGCACAAAAAAAAAGAAATTAAATACCTGGAATAAACGTAACAAAGCACATGAAAGAACTATACAAAAAAACCTTTAAAACACGGCTGAAAGAGATAGAAGAAGACATAAGGAAATGGAAAAACATTCCCTGCTCATGGATCAGAAGAATTAACATCATCAAAATGGCCATCCTATCAAAAGCAATCTTCAGATTCAGTGCAATTCCTATAAAAATTCCAATGACATTTTAAAAGAGAACAAAAATTGCTGAAATTCATATGGAATAACAAAAGACCTCGACTATCAAAAAGCCTCCTGAGCAAAAAAAGCAAGAACAGAGGTATTACTATTCCAGATTTGAAAATATACTATAAAGCCATAGTAATTAAAATAGCATGATACTGGTACAAAGACAGACAATCAGACCAATGGGACAGAATTGAGTGCCCTGAAATAAAACCACACATATATGGTCAACTAATCTTTGACAAAGGAGTGAAAAACTTACATTGGGACAAGGACAGCCTCTTCAATAAATGGTGCTGGGAAAACTGAACCAAGACATGCAAAAAAATGGAACCAAGACAACTCCCTCGAACTATGTACAAAAACCAACTCAAAATGGATAAAAGATTTGGATGTAAAGACCTGAAATCATAATGTAAGTACATAGAGGAAAACTTGGACAAAACCCTCCATGAATTACACTTCAGAAATCTCTTTCTGGACACATCTACAGCTGGCAAAAAAATGAAGCAACAAACTCTGGAACTACATCAAACTAAAAAGCTTCTGTACAACGAAAGAGACAACAGACACAACAAAAAGAAACCCAACTGAGTGGGAGAGAAATTTTGCCCTCCACAAAAGTGATAAGGGTTTGATAAAAAAAGATCCACAAGGAACTAACACAATGTAACAAAAACAAAACAAGAAGCCCAATCAAAAAATGGGGAGAACTAAAAAGACACTTCTCCAAAGAGGAAATACAAATGGCCAACAGGCACATGAAAAAATGTTCAACATCACTAGCAATCAGGGAAATGCAAATCAAAACCACAATGAGATACCACCTTACACCAGTAAGAATGGCCCACAAAAAAAAAGGGGGGGGGAGGGAAACAAGAAGTGCTAGCATGGTGTGGAGAGAAAGGAACACTCTTGCACTGCTGGTGGGAATGTAAACTGGTCCAGCCACTATGGAAAGCAGTGTGGAGGACCCTCAAACTAATGAAAATGGAACTGCCATTTGACCCAGCAATCGCTCTTCTGGGAATCTACCCAAAGGAGACCTCAATACTTAAACATAGGGACACTTGTACTTGGATGCTTACTGAAGCACTATTTATAATTGCAAGGACACAGAAACAACCCATATGTCCCAAAACAGACGAATGGATGAAAAAGATGTGGTATATATACACAATGGAATATTGCTCATCAATTGAAAATGACAAATTTGATGAATTTGAGATAACATGGATAGAACTAAAAGAAATCATATTAGCAGAAACAAGTCAGAAAGAAAAAGACAGAAACCAAATAGTTTCACTAAAAGATGGGATACAGGAAAAACAAGCAAAAGGCCAGGAGGAAAATTCAAAACAAGCTAAAAACCAAACTAAAGAACACAACTGGGGGCAGTGGATGGATGGGAACGATCAGGGAAGGAAGGTGGATGGTGATTCCCGTGGAATACAAAGATGTGAAATATATATATATATATCTCACATTTAATTTTAAAAAAAGAGTCAGAAGGTAAAACTAATATTTCTGAAATAACTGGGTGGTGATGAAGTAGTAACCTATATAACACAGTTAATAAGTTTGAGAACAGGGCCGGGCACGGTGGCTCGTGCCTGTAAGCTTCAGCCTATGAAGCGGCCGGGGCTAGGAATCGCGGTTCGAGTCTGGGGCCCGTAGAGAGACCTAGTTCCAAAAAAATAGCTGGAGGCCGGGCACGGTGGCTCGTGCTTGTAAGCTTCAGCCTATGAAGCGGCCGGGGCTTAGGAATCGCGGTTCGAGTCCCGCCTGGGACTCACGGAGTGAGACCTAGTTCCAAAAAAAAAAAATAGCTGGGTGTGGTGGCGCGCGCCTGTCATCCCAGCTACCTGGGAAGCTGAGGCTGGGGATTGCTTGAGTCTGTGGTACCCCAAGCAACAAGAGCCTGCGGTTCCACGGGCAAAAATAG
>PVHY01020608.1:0-25253 GCA_004024945.1 Uropsilus gracilis
CAGAGTGAGACTAGACTCTGCTAAATGCACATGCTTTCTTACTATTCACCTAATCTATTTGGCTTTCATTACTTCCTTATATATTTTTTCTAAAAGCATTCCCTCAAAAAAAATGCCTATAGTACTATTTAACTTAGTTTCTGTTCTAGGAAAACTGACTTCCCAACAATCAGTCACAAGGAATCATGACTATAAAATGACACAGTAATTATAATAATACTATAATAATGTAGTCATTATAAAATTACTAAACTATATTTTACCTATGTTCCAATGAAATCCTATCTTATACACATTTGACAATAACTGACATTAGATTTGTCAGATAATATTCATTGACATCACTCCAATTTTCAGGAAAAAAGAAATTTAGAATGAAAATTTTCTCTAAATCACTTTATAGCAAACAATATTATTACATTATTTTGAACTATATCTTATAATTTACATTCTTGCTTGGTATTTACTGTTTTAAATAATACAAATATATACAGAAAGCGAAATATATGATTATGTATTAAACTATTCAAAATTTCAGCAGTTACCTTTTGTGTTTCAATATTGCCTTAGTATACTAAATGCTTTTAATCATAATTTCTAAAACAGTGGACATCTCTCTGTATGATTAGTTGGTCTGCATTAGACTTTTTTCAAATTATTTCCACATTTCAGGGAAACTAAACAGATTCTTAAGGAAATGACATCTATTAGTGTCAGTGACTCAAAATTAATTCCCTTTAATATTCACTCTAGAGAGTGCATGTGGATGGATCGAAGGACTGAGACTGCTGGAGGGCTGATTTGTTTGTTTTGATTTTGCTTTTTTCCACAATGAACACATAATCCAATGAAATTGTCTACACTATACAATCAAAATCAATTAAGAACCAAGTACTGATTTGTTTTGCCATGTTTAACTACATTAAAAGCTTATCACTATTACAACTTAATGTTTAGCAACTTACTTTATTGCATATTAAATGCAAAAATATCTATGTTAATGTAATGTTGAGGTTGCATATTTGGAATTAAATGAGGAAAAAAATGAAAGAAAATGTAAGGTTAGATTCTTTCAGAAAATTTTCATTGCTTTATTTTATGAAGGATTCATATAAAATAACTGACAAAGGTAGCAATTTTTGAAAGCAAAAAAGTAAAGGTTGAACAGTATAAAGTTTGACATATTGCATATGAAAATGTTTTTTGTCTTCATATGACTTTTCAATATTAATGCAATTTCAGATATAAAGGAACTTACTTGAATAAATTTAAAGAAATATATCCATTTCTATTGAGTAAACAAATTGAAAATTAAATAAGATAATTTCAGTAAGGTGTTTTAAAAAAATGCAAAACAATAAACAAGTTAAGCAGGATTATTGACCTCAAGTTCCCTTATTTAGAAAATCAGTAAGTGTGTATATCTAATAATGACACAAATACTTATTCATTTAATGGCCCTACCTATTACCTGTCATCACAATAATGCCACAAGGATAGCAACAAGAAAACCTCAGTGACATAAAACAAAAAGAATGTTTTGCTCTCAATGTCAGTTTCAGATCAGATACTTACTTTATGTATTCTGAAGTTTCGTTGGTGTATATATATTGATGAGTATTATACTGTCCTGGTATTTTGTTCTCTTAATTATGTTTTCTCCACCTCTGTATCTTAACTTTTTTAGTTGGAAAGTCTATTTTATCTGATATAACTATGGTTGTCCCTGCTTTCCTTTAGGTCCTTGACTGTAGGGTTTGCTTTTTACCCTTTATTTTGAGCATTTGTTTACATTAGAACTCTGATCCAGTGCCTGGAGACAGCACAACATTTGACTATTCTGTAATCCAAACATTCACTAGGTATATTTTCATTTACACCAGTCAATTTACATTAATGGTAATTATAGCTATAACAGGGTCTTCTACTGTCATTTTCTCCTTAGATTTCTGGTTCTGTTTTATTGTTTAGAGTTCAGGGGCTGTTCTCTTCAATTTGAATATGAGAGCCCATTTCAACATCACTTGGAAGGGAAATTCATTGTTTGCAAGCTCTTTCCAGCTACTCTTTATCTGAAAAGAACTTAATTTCTCAGAAAGTTTATTAGAAGACAAACTTGGCTTGTTTCTCTCAGAGAAGAAAAATTTAGCTGGACAAATGTTTGAAGTATTACAGGTTTTCCTATATCGAGTTTTCACTTGTATGTGGCTTGATATGCAGTGATATCATTGACATGGGAGAAAATTAGATTTATGTTAGATACAATTTCAGCTTACTAATGGTTTATACTTACATGCTTGTGTAAGTGTGTATGTGTATGTATGTGCACGTGCGTGTGTTGTTTTAGAGAGTGAAGACAAGAGGAGGAAGAGTAGAAAAGGAAGAGGAGGCAGCAACAAGCATTGCTGGAGAAGAGGAAACCCCAATCTTAAATGGATCAGAAGAGATGCATTTTCCACTCATTACTGTAACTTTAAGTTAATAAACAGTTATGGAACATACTACCCCCAGAAACAGCTGTTTGTCAACACATTATGGAATGAATGCTCCTATAGGATTTATTTGTGTAACAAAGGGTACATAAAGAACATTTTGTATAGAAAGGCATGTTTTTTTTAACATCAAATAATTTATTTAAATATAAATTTCACATCTTTGTAATTCCCGGGATCCATCCCCCTCCACCCTCCCTGATCATTCCTCCCCTATCCCACCCACCCCCACCTGGAGTTGTGTATTTCAATTTGATTGTTAGCTTGTTGTTTTTGTTTTTGACTTTTCTTCATAGCTTTTTGTTTATCTTTCCCAAGTCCCATACAATAGTGAAACCATTTGGTGTCTGTCTTTATCTTTTTGACTTGCTAATATGATTTCTTCTAGGTGTGATCATGTTATCATAAATTCATTTAATTTGTCATTTTAAATTGATGAGTAATATTCCATTGTGTATATATACCACATCTTTTTCATCCATTCATCTGTTTTGGGACATTTGGGTTATTTCCATGTCCTTGCAATTATAAATAGTGCTGCAATAAACATGCGGGGACAGGTGTTCCTTTGTACCCATACTGAGGTCTTCTTTGGGTAGATTCCCAGAAGAGCGATTGCTGGGTCAAAGGGTAGTTCCATTTTCATTAGTTTGAGGGTCCTCCACACTGTTTTCCGTAGTGGATGGACCAGTTTACACTCCCACCAGCAGTGTAAGAGCGTTCCTTTCTCTCCACATCCACACCAGCACTTGTTGTTGCCTGTTTTTTTAATGTGGGCCATTCTCACTGATGTAAGGTGGTATATCATTGTGGTTTTGATTTGCATTTCCCTTATTGCTAGTGACATTGAATAATATTTCATGTGCCTGTTGGCCATTTGTATTTCTTCTTTGGAGAAGTGTCTTTTCAGTTCTTCTCCCCATTTTTTGATTGGGTTTCTTGTTTTGTTTTTGTTTAGTTGTGTAAGTTCCTTGTGGATCTTCGTTATTAAACCCTTATCACTCTTGTGGAGGGCAAAATTTTTTTCCCATTCTGATGGGTTTCTTTTAGTTTTTTCTGTTGTCTCTTTTGCTGTACAAAAGCTTTTTAGTTTGCTGTAGTCCCATCTGTTTATGTTTTCCTTCATTTTTTTGCCATCTGTAGATGTTTCTAAAAAGGGATTTCTGAATTGTAATTCATGGAGTGTTTTGCCCAGGTTTTCTTCTAGGTATGCTATGGTTTCGGGTCTGATATTTATGTCTTTATCCATTTTGAGTTGATTTTTGTGCATGGTGTGAGGACGTTGTCTTGATCCATTTTTTTGCAGGTTTAGTCCAATTTTCCCAGCACCATTTATTGAAGAAACTATCTTTGTTCCAATGTAAATTTTTCCCTCCTTTGTCAAATATTAGTTGACTATACATGAGTGGTTTTATTTCTGGGCACTCAATTCTGTTCCATTGGTCTGCTTCTCTGTTGTTGTACCAGTACCATGCTGTTTTAATTATTATGGCTTTGTAGTATAACTTCAAGTCTGGAATAGTTAGGCCTCCATTCTCTCTATTTTTGGCTAGGAGGCTTTTTGATATTCAAGATCTTTTGTTATTCCATATGAACGTCTGCAATTGTTTTTCTATCTCTTTAAAGAATGTCATTGGAATTTTTATAGGGATTGCATTGAATCTGTACATTGCTTTGGGAAAGATGGTCATTTTGATGATGCTAATCCTTCCAATCTATAAGCAGGGGATGTCTTTCCATTTCCTTATGTCTTCCTCTATCTCTTTTAGCCATGTTTTAAAGTTTTCTTTGTATAGTTCTTTCACGCGTTTTGTTAGGTTTATTCCCAGGTATTTATTTTTTTTAATTTAATTAATCTATTTATATATATTTCACATCATTTCAGTCCCTTATTCCCAGGTATTTAATTGTTTTGGGTGTGATGGTAAATGTGATGACTTTTTTAATTTCTTCTTCTTCTTCTTGGCTTTTTGTGTATAGAAAGACTACTAACTTCTGTGTGTTGATTTTGTAACCAGCTACCTTACTGAACTGTTATATCATTTCAAGAAGTTTTTCTGTAGATTTTTTGGGGTTCTCTATATAAAGAATCATGTCATCTGCATATAATGATAGCTTCAGTTCCTCTTTTCCTATTTGTATCCCTTTTATGTCTTTCTTTTGTCTTATTGCACCGGCTAGAACTTCCAGTACAATATTAAAAAGTAGTGGAGAGAGTGGACATCCTTGCCTGGTTCCAGACCTTAATTGGAATGGTTTTAGTTTTTCCCTATTTAAGATGATGTTTGTTGTAGGTTTGTCATAGATGGCTTTTATTATGTTGAGGTATGTTCCTTCGGTCCCCAATTTTTCAAGGGTTTTTATCATAAATGGGTGCTGAATTTTGTCGAATGCTTTCTCTGCATCTATTTATATGATCATGTGTTTTTTTTTTTCTTGTTGTTGATGTGGTGGATTATATTAATTGTTTTCTGGATGTTGAACCATCCTTGTGCCCCTAGGATAAATCCCATGTGCTCATGGTGAATAATGCTTTTTAAGCATAATTGGATTCTATTTGCTAGAATTTTGTTTAACATTTTTGCATTCATGTTCATTAGGGACGTTGGTCTAGAGTTTTCTTTCTTAGTGCTGTCCTTATTTGGTTTTGGTATGAATGTAATGTTTGTTTCATAGAATGTGTTTGGGAGCTTTCCTTCTTTCTCAATTTTTGGAAGAGTTTTAGTAGAGTAGGTATTATTTCCTTTTAAATGTTATGTAGAATTCATTTGTAAAGCCATCTGATCCTGGGCTCTTGTTTTTAGGGAGTGTTCTTATGACTGCTTCAATTTCATTGCTTGTGATTGGATTATTTAGGTTTTCTATTTCTTCTTTTTTTCAATAGGGGTAGCCATTCTCATAGCAGACAAAGCAGATTTCAAAATAAAAAAAGTATGAAAAGCATGTTATTTTAAGGCCTGTTTATTACTGTTTGACATTGCCATTGCTAACCAGACCTGGAATGAGGATGACCATGGCAATGGAAAAGTGTTTTCAGGAACTTATATCTCTCTGTGTTCTAGAATTAACTCTGTGGTGCATTATGAAATATAGAAAGGCACACATACACATTGACTTCATTATTTTTAAGGAATTTTCTCTTGCTGAGCTCTGCATACCTTTCCTCTATGAACTCTGCCAGTACCACTCCAGAATCCTGTCACCTTCCCTTCTGAACTGAGTATTACTGTACTTTATCAATTTTTTTTTAATTTTGAGGCACAGAATATTTGTTGAGGTTGGTTTGGGATTTCATTTTGTTTGTTCTGTTATTTGAAAAATCAAACCATTTTTACTACAACAAGAGAGGAAATGTCAAAGTTCTATGGTCAAACTAGATTTCTACTTTTGTCTTTGATAGAAAGATCTATTCCATTATTTGCCCCTACAGCATTAAAAAAAGACAATGTACATTACATTTGGCAATAGCAGTTATGATTGTCTTACTTCTGAAAAGTGAAGCAAATGAATTGAGCCTCCAATCTCAGTTCTGCCTTAGAGACACTTCCAAGATTGTGGCCCAGAGAAGGACTCCTCAGTACTGAACAGTATTGTCTTGCTGAGTTGAAAGGGCATCGATCTGAAGAGAACTGAAATTTCCAGAGAAAAGTCTCCAGAAATCTGCATAATAATCTTAAATTATAGTTTTAATACTAACCTGGCTGTGTGTAGAATGCACAAGGAAAGGTAAAGAATGATTCCTAGTGAAAGATGATCACCCACCCAAGTGACATAGGGCCAGGACACTCAAACCAGTCAGAATGGAGATATTTCCTTGAAGATGTAGAGCAATCATTAGTGATCCAAAGAGCCACACCTTTTTAATGTGACAAAGAATACTCTAAAATAAAGGGTACTCTATACTTACTATAAAAAAAAATCTTAAAACTAAGATTGTAAAGAATGGAGTTGAAACTCAAGCACTATTTATAGGAAGATAACAAAACCCACTCAACCCACTCAACAATGTCATATTATCACATTCATAAATCATTTCATTTATTTTTTTCATTAAAAGTAGAATTTTTTATTTGTATTTCCCTAATTATTAGTGATGTGGAGGATTCTTTCATATACCTATTGGCCATCATTATATCCTCTTTAGAGAAGTGAAGCATTTTTTCAGTTCTTTTTCCCATTTTTTACCAGCTTTTTTTTTTTTGTTAAGTTGGAAGAGTAGTTTGTGGATCTTTGTTATTACACCTTTATGACTTACACAGAAGGCAAAAATTTTCCCAGTTCATCTTCCTCTTCCTCCTCCTCTTCCTCCTCCTCTTCCTTTTCCTCCTCCTCTCCCTCCTCCTCCTCTTCCTCCTCCTCTTCCTCCTCCTCTTCCTCCTCCTCTTCCTCCTCCTCCTCCTCCCCTCCCTTTCTGTTCCCCCTCCCCCTCCTTCTTTTTTTTGGGCCAGCTGTAGATGTGTCCTGGAATGGATTTCTGAGGTGTAATTCATGGAGAGTTTTGCCTTCACCACACTAAGATACCATCTTACAGCAGTAAGAATGGCCCATATCAAAAAAAAAAAAAAAGGGGGAGGGCAACAATAAGAGTTAGTGTGGATGTGGGAAAAAAGGAATATTCTTACACTGCTGGTGGGAGTGCAAACTGGTCCAGTAACTATGGAAGGCTGTGTGAAGGACCCTCAAGCAACTGAAAGTGGAACTACCATTTGACCCAGCCATCCCACTACAGGGAATCTACCCAAAAGGATACAAAATCACTACTTGAAAAGGACATTTGTACTAGCATGTTTATCGCAGCAGCACTATTTACAATTGCCAAGATAGGGAAACAACCCAAATGCCCCAAAACTGATGAATGACTGAAAAAGATATGCTATATCTATACAATGGAATATTATTAATTGATCAAAGAAGACAAATTTATGTCATTTGCAGCAACATTGCTAGAGCTAGAAGGAATCATGTTAGCAGAAATAAGCCAGAAAGAAAAAGAGAAATACAGGATGGTCTCACTTATATGAGGGATACAGGGAAAACAAACAAACAAATGAACAGAACAAGAAAAATTTAAAACTGCCACCGGAACTAACATATAGAGCAGGAAAGTGGGAGGAGAGTATGATTGGGGGGGCACAAAAATAAAGATGGTTTATGGGTGATAAGATGATGAGAGAACCTCAGGGTAGACAATGATGTTGTGTGTGTGTACATGTGTGCACGCGCATGCAATCAGTAAAAAAATAAATTTAACAAAAGTAGAATTTTAAGGAAACAGATTTTGACTTTTTTTTTTCATGGATACATATCAACTACCAAGAAGAGAACTGTGGAAAGAATCTTTAAAATAAACATTTATTAAGTGAATTAATCTTTCAATCTTATTCTATAAAATATTTATACTATACATAACCACATATTACTATATATTTGATGTTTATGTTACACAAATTTAGACCCTGCTGATTTATAACTTTGAGAAAGTAAAAACTACATGAAAATGTTTTTCAAATTGCCACTTAATAAATTAAAGTGAGAATTAAATATCACAACTCTTGGTTTAACTAGCGAAATAAACAAAGATAATATTCCATAAAGAAGTAATTGGTAATTTTTAGGTATTATTTATTAATACCAAATATCATTTGAGTAAATTGACATTCCCTTTTGATAATAGATTAATAGTTTTCATTCTATCTAAAAAACAAGAAGAAATTGGTAATTTTTAATAAATCTAATTAAATTGTAGATGAATTTTATAAAATGTGCATGTTTCTATCTTCCCCACAATATATTAGCATAAACCATCATATCCACATTATGCTACCTCAACAGTCCAACAGAAAAATAGTCTCAAAGGAAGAGTCAATATAAGCATCTAGTTCACCAAAAATAGTTCCTGTGAAAAATGAGTATATGAACTAAATAACAAAATAACACACATAGAGAAAACATCCAATATTTGTTATAGGTTATAAAAATTATGATACTTCTTATTAATAGGCATAAATAAGTTACTATAATAGTTTATATTTTTGTTGCAAAGTAATGGCATGGATACATACATATTATTTTGTCATATATTACAGCAATTCATTTACAAGAAAATATACATAATGGTTTCTACATTCTTTCCAGTATATATTATAAATGATGAACTCCAGTGCATTCTATTGATGCATTATCATGATAAAAATTTTCTGTAGGTTAGTAAGTTTAATAAATATCAATTTAAGTTTAATGGCTCTAGATATTATACTTGGTCTTCTTTATATCTACCTCACTAATCATCATGAACTCAAATCCTAGTTTATCTTCTCAACTAACTTAACAAACCTCAGGATTCTATTACATTTGCATATACACACCTCAGTTTCCATCTCCAATAGTCTCAAGCTATAAGTCTCTCTCTACCTATACTATCTGCTCTTTTCTTTCATACTGTTGCCAGTTTAATGAAATCAAAGCCTTGAGAAATGTTTTATCTACCTCCTGGTCTCTTAAAATTCATATCACTTTTCTCATTGTTTCTACAATCTAACCCCAACCCCAAGTGCTGCCACTCAGCAAGCTTTTCTTACCCTTGAAAGAATCAGTAATTTTACAAATGTCCACTGTGTGGAACTGGAGAGAAGACACCCAGCCCTGTCCCATTAGACTTCTATCTCATACCCAGAGTGGACAAAAAACAAAAACAAAAACAAAAACAAAAAAAACTTAAAGTAACCAAAATGAATTCAATCTGCCCAGGATGTTATTTTGTGCTCACCTTGGAACTTTATCAGAGGCACAGGCTCAAATCTTTCATAAATCCTTGTGCTTGCTTCCCTATACATAAAGACAGCACTGGATTTGTTTCCAGAAGGGAAGAGTGATGGGGTATAGACTTACAAATTCATGAAATAATTCATGGTTATCTAAATACAATGAACCCAAGACATATAACTGTGAATTTATAAAGAGCTTATGAAAAAGAATAATTAAAATGGCTTAAAAAAAAAAGCAGGATCATATTAAGAACAATCAAGTAGACCTCAGATTTGTTAGAGGAAATACTACTAGCAAGCAGAGAAAAAAATATATTCAAAATAATTAGTGATAAAAAAACCTCAATCCAAGGAGACTAAATGCTGTAAGATTCTCCTTCAGATATAAAGGTGACATAAAATTCAAGAAGTAGTTGGAGTTACTATCCCCAGACCTCACCAACAAGACAAGATAAAGGAAATCTATTATCTATATCAAAGAGAAGGAAATACACACACACAAAAAAACCTGAACAGATAAATAGAACCAGAAAGCTAAAGATAAAATGGCAATAATAAATGTTTATTTAACAATAATTATCTTAAATATAAATGGACTAAATTCATTAATCAAAAGACAAAGTGACTGTATTCAAAAAACAAAATCCAACTTTCTGCTTTCTTTTTGACATGCATATGCATTCCAAATTTAGATAGACTCAAAGTAAAAGTCTGTAAAAATAAACTTTCAAGCAAAGAGACCCATTAGAAGTTAGACACCTATATTTTTACTAAATAAAAATACTTCCAAATAAAAACAATAGATGGGCACTGCATAATGATTAAGAAATAATACATTAGTAATACACACCACATAATATATAAAACTCAAAACAATATATACTAACCAAATGAAAGATCCTGAAAATATAAGGCAATAACATAATAGTAGGATATTTCAAAACCTCATGTTTACCAATGAATACATCAATCAGGCAAAAAATTAACAATGAAATAATAGCCTCAAATGACTATAAGAGTTTAATAGATATTTAAAGGACACTATGCCCCACAAAAGCAGAATAGAAATTTTTTAAGAGCAAATGGCACATTTTCCAGCATTAACCAAATGTTGGTTACAAAACAAGTGTCAATAAATTCAGAAATATTTAAAAACATCAGTGCATTCTCTAATCACATAGGTAAAAAATAGAAATCAATCACAAAAACAGTGCATGAAAATCCTCTTATTCATGGAAATTGAATAAACTACTGAATGACCTGTGTATAATTGAGAAATTGAAGAAAAAACTTAAATACCTACAGTAAAAAGACAATGAAGATACAGCATAACAGGGTAAAGGAAGAAATATATAGCAATAAAGACATCATGAAATAAGAGGGAATTTAATTTAAAAAAATTACTTCTCATCTTAAGTACTAGAAAAAGACCAACCAAAATCAAACTAGTATAAGGGAAATAATATAGACATTAAATAAGAAATAAGTGAAATAGAACTGAAAAAAGCTAAAAGATTATATGAAACCAAATGCTGACCTTTTTTTAAATATCAGCAAAACAGAAAAAAAATAGCTATACTCACAAAAGGGAAAAATGGTAGAAAATCTAATAAAATCAGATATAAAGGATAGTAATAATCATAAGAGATTACTGAATCATTTGTGTACTAGATGAACATAGATAGACAAAACCTCAACAAAATCTTAACAAACTGAAATGAACAACTCATCAAAATGATTCTGTATCATGACCAAGTGTGACTTATCCCAGGGATGGAAGGAAACAGTGCAAATAGTCATCAAAGATATCAACACACACATACAAAAGGAGAGATAAAAGCTATATAATCATATTGATAGGCACTGATGAAACATTTTATAAGATTCAACAACTGTTTAAGAGTCAACAATTATTAAGCTTCTATATAATGGTGAAAAACTGATAGCTTTCACTCTAAGATCTGATATGTCAAGGATTCCAACTTTTTCACCACTATTCAACATTACATTGGAATACTTAGGTATAATTATTGGGCAAGAGAAAAACATAAAGGTATCCAAACTGGAAAAAAAAAATAAAACTCTCCCTATATTCAGATGTTATAATAATATGCATAGACACTTTATATATTCCAGATAATGGAAATTATAAGTCAATATGGTAAGTTAAAGGAATAAAAATTTACAGAAATAATATTAAAGCAATGACCTAGAAGAGAAATAAATGAAGAAAATAATCCCATTCAAAACTGTTACACAAAGAATCAATTTACTTGCAGGAAACTAAAAAAAGTTGTTAAAAAGGAAATGAAAGAACTATACACTGAAAACTCTAAGACATTATTAAAAGAGATAGAAAGTGACAAAAATAAATGAAAAAATATTCCCTCTGATAGGTTGAAAGAATTAACATAGTTAAAATGGTCAAATTAATCAAAGTTGTATGTGTGTGTGTGTATTCAAACCAATGCCTACTGAGTCTCCAATGCCATTCTTCAAATAAATAGAACACACATTACTGAAATTTTCATGGAACCACAAAAAACAAAATAATCTTATCAAAGCCTTCAAACTTGCTTTTAAAATATAGCAATAAAAACAGTATAGTACTATTTTAAAAGGGATACATATGCTAATGGAACAGAATTGAAAGGCCAGAAATAAAACAACACATCTGTAACAATCTATAACACAATACCCAAGAGTTTTCACTGGAAAAAGAACTACCTCTTCAACAAATGTTATTGAAAAAATGAATATTACATGCAAAAGAATGAAACAATACCACCATTTTATATCTTACATAAAAATTAACTCAAAATGCATTCCAAACTTTGATATCTAAAGCCTAAAGCCATAAAATATATTGATTTTAAAAATCACTCCACAATATTGACTTCAGAGATGTCTTCATGGTCTGATCTTCAATTGCAAGAAAAACAAAACCAAATATAAATAGATGGGAATATTTGAAACTTTAAACTCTGCCCAGTAAAAGAAACTATTAGTAGAACAAAACATTACCAAACTAAAGAGGAAAAATTATTTGCAAACCAATATCTTAAAAAAGGACTGGTGTCCTACATATGTAATTAACTCATACAACTCAAAAAAAAAAAAACGAAATAAATAACCCTATTAAAAATGGGTAAAAGAGCTATATAGACACCTGTCCAAATAAGATATACAGATGTCCAATAAGCACACCCTGAAAAATGTGTTCATCATCACTTATCATCAGGGAAAGGCATATGAAATGAAATGAAATGAAATGAAAATGAAGTACTATGTCACATCTGTGAGAATAATCCACCAAAAGAAAAACAAAACAGTATTAATATAAAGATGAAGATATCATTGCACACTGTTGGTACAAATGTAGACTAGCTCAGTACCTAAGAAAATCAGTATGAGATTTCTCAGAATATTAAAAATGGATCTACCATATAATACAACAATTGCACTGTTAAATACCTACACTAATTCAAAACATTATATATATATATAATGTTCATTGTTCATTGTTTTTTTGTTTTTGTTTTTTGTTCATTGTTCATTGTTTCACTATGTACAGTATCCAAGTGGAAACAACCTAATTTTTAAGGAGGGCTGAGGTGTGGATTAGGAAAATGTGAAATACTATTCAGGTATAAAAAAGTTAAACACTTGCCATTTGTTGCAAGATGGTTGGAATAGTAGGAATGATTGTAAGCACCATAAGGAGAAAGAAATTGCTGGTTGACTTCACTTATGTGTGGAACATAGTGACAAAACAAGGGATCAGTAAAACCAAACCAATAATGACCCCTAAAAAGCTGATTTTTGAGTTGAAGCTATAAAATTGAGAGGGTAAAAAAGCATTATAGAGGAGGGTATAGTGAACTATAGTGGAAGTAGTTGTAATGATGTGTATTTGAGGAGCTGTGATATGATGTCTTTGAATCACACAAAATGTTGTTAACCAATGTAACTTTAAAAATTCAGTTCAAATACCTGACTGCACGTACCCAGCACCTCCACTTTATGGCAACCATTTGAGGTTAAGTAGAGAGTGCCACATCTGTGCAAGGTGTAATGTCCCCTCCAGTTCCCAAAACTGATGTGATATTCATGCTTCTACTAACAGTGCCACTTCTCCGGCCTGTTTGATACTTGGTGGTGCAGGATATCAAGACTGTACCTTACACTAATGAAATATTTTTAAATTGTTTCTTTGGGTAGATCACCTTACCTCTCAATTCAGGTTTGAACAATATAAAGAAGCAAAGACTCAGTGATCCCCTATCTACTCACTATAAGAAGGGACCTGGGAAAATAAATACCCTACATCTCATTTCCTCCTCCCTCAGTCTTCTAGCAGGATTATGCTTTGGATGGACCCAATCACAATACCAAGGATGACTGAATAATAAAGAAGCATCTATAACTAAAAATGTCCAAGAAACTCTCAGCATGTTATATATCAAAACCATAATTATACTCCCTGGGAGAGCAATTCTCTGCACAACCTAACAATTCACAGAGTACTATGTCATCAGAGCAAATGACCAAATTTTTTCCAGTGGATTTTTATGCAAAATAATAAGAGGAGACAATCTCAGTTCCATCTCTTGATTCTCAGGCATATTTTAACTATGTAGATAGAACCAAATAGCATCTGCTCATTTAAAGGACACTCGATGCAATTATAGAACAGTATTAAATCTCAGAGGTATGCTTTCCTATTGGCACTGTAACTAAGACTTCCACAAAAGAAATGGAGATGAAGAGCAAAATAAGACCAAAGTCAATTCCATGGGCATGAGTTCACTGAAATATTTCTTTGGTGTAAAATGAGGTCTCTGGTCAAAGGTGATACCTTGTGGAGTGCCACAGATACAATCCATGAATCAAAATACTAGCAGAAGCCCTGAAGTGAGGGAAGGCAAATTTGTTCCTGAATAGGTTTGTCTTCTCTGTAGACAAGTGCTGCTTCATCTCTTTTCAGCAACTAGTGAACTGTTTCCTTCGTATTTGGTGTAGGAACTCATTTTTGTCCTCCACTGCAGTATGATGGGCACTCAGCTGAGTTGTCTAGGAGCCAAGTTAGTTCTGATGAGAATAAGTCCACATTGTTGAGCTCATGGACAACCCCCATTCTTATGTCATAACAACTTTATGGTGAAATTAAAGAAGAGGTGCCAGGGTTTTTGTGGTCAGAAACTGACAGACTTTCATGATGGGTTAAATGTCTACCTAATTTTGAAGTGCTTTGGTTATAGATAAAATCCTCTAGTAAACATTTATGTGAAGTACAAATATTTTGCACTCAATGTCCATTATAAAAGGTCCATCTCTATACCTGTTCCTTAGACTTCCCTTGTTACCAGTCTTCCAAACATATTCATTTCAAATTCATGAACAGATAATGTCAAAAATATTAGTCAGTTTATTAACGTGCTTTCATGCTCAGACCATCTTCCTTTCATCAGTAACTGTTCAACCACAAGGAACACTTGACATCCTATATAGTATGGGAATTCTCTTTTACCACTACTTCTCAGGACAAATTATAAGTTGACTCTAAGTTTAACAGTTGTCTTTTACTGGCACACATCAATTCTAAAAATTTGAGGCAGAAGGAAGGCCAGGTCTCTATTATTTGAATCCTGATTCTCAAGAGAACTTTTAAAATTTCAAATTTATAAAAAGTGAAGAAATACATCACTATCTCCCTCATACATAAACCTAACCTAGGAACTTCAACCTGTTGTTGAAGAAATATTTCCTATCAATCAGCAAAGCTCATAGCATTACAAGTCAACTAGACATTATCCTCTCTACAGCATTAAAAAGGTGCAGCGAAGTACATTATTTTGGATATAGAGATTTCTTGAAAAATTGAACATTGTTTTAGAGCTATGTTAGTGTCTTTTTCCCATTTATACTGTAAATGAACTTAGTCTGACTGGACAGGATAAAACTGATGGTAGGAAAAGCAAACAGCTCTCAGTCATGTAAACAGCCTCATCTGTAATTCATTAACCTTGCTACCCTCAGCTTTCTAGAAAAAGTATATGATTTATTAGCTTCCAATCCCAAGTTCATGTTTGTCTTTCAGTTCTGGACATTACTGAGCAGTTTTATCTCTTTAAAAAAAAGAGATGTTTTATCAATGGTGACATGTCCCCTCAGTTGCCAATCTTAGGAAGATAGTGCAGGCTCTTCATGTACACTTTTGATCTCTGTTAGATCAGTTACCTTACTCTTCGTTGTATTTCCTACTGACGGAAAAGAATAGAAAAACACATGCTGAGGAGTATCATTTTTTATAACTCTCTCAAACTGAAAATGAAAGCACAGATTGAAACAGCAATAGCTATTAAAGAACAGAAATACCTCCCAAAGTGTGGAATATTATTGTTATTTGAGACATCTCTCGTTGATATGTAAGATGATGTCAAGTGGTATTCTGGGAAAATAATGATATTAAAAATAATGAGAAAATTACCTCATTTTATATTTCCTTTTATATTATAATTTTACCACAAAAAAAGTCTTAATTTGGGGTCAGCCTTTCATATCTAGTGTTTTCAACACAGAGAAAGCAAGCTTCAGGTTAGAAACTTTTGGTAGACAACACCACCTAGTTAGAACAGAAAATTATTCTGTTTTTCTTGTTTATTTGTAGAAAATGAGACTTATTATATAATAGTGATAAAATAATTTCTCTTTTGATAAAATTAAATACAGTATTAACTAAATAATAGGCAGATCATATGTGAATGTAAAAATCTCAAAATGGGAATGCAAAGGAAAGAAAATTTTAAAACACAGTAAGAGAAAAAGATATCAGAAAAGGAAAGATATCATAGTTCTTTATGAATAAAATTAAACCTAAAAGTAGAATTCTTTCACTATTTAGTGGGCATATGTATATGGGCTCTGTATCACAGAGTTGGAAGATCTAAACTTCTATTTCCATTTACAAACCCATAAAGATTATGCAATTTCATATTTCCATTGTATTCAACCTGTATATGTACACTGTTGTAAATGTACAAATACACGATAACATTGTCTCTAGTTATATTTTTAAAACTTGATTTGTCTATGCACACATATGTTTCAAATTTCTGTTTTCACAAAAGCATTTTATCCTGAGACTTCTTTCTGAAATATGTTATAGTGTGTCTGATTCTACTTCCTAGCACTGTTAACAAATAAGTGACATTATGTATCCAGGTCACTTTTGAGAGTTGTCCATCACTTCAGATCATCCATCACCACTTCCTGGTGCTGTTTCTCCATTGCTATTCAATCTAGCTTCTAGTTCTGCTCCAGCCTGGCCTTCAATCTGTTGCTGTCAGCTGCTGTAGTGATATCTCAGTAACCCTATGTGCACCTCCAGTTGCCACCATGATTTGAATTTTGACCCCCTACTTGCTGGTCTGCCAACATCTATCCATGCACCTTGACAGGACTGCACCTTCATTAATAGGACTGTACCTTCTTTCATGAACAGCTTTTGTTTGGGACTTCTAGACACTATCTGGGGTGAATTAGGTGGCCACCATGATCTCAGAAACTCTTTGATTCTACAGCTTTTTTAAAAATAATTGCCATTGTTGCTTAAAAATCAAATATTAATTATTTTATTCAATTAAATATTTGATATACTGTCATAAACACTATGTTCTTGAATATTTCTGTTTATTTATTCTCTGGATTGCCTTCTATTTAGACTTAATAAACTCATTTTATTAAAGTAAACATGTCTGTAATTGTAGTCTTCAGAGCAAATAGAGGTATGGGAATTTTGTGTACAGAAATAAAAGAGCCTTCATTAAACTTCATTAGTCTTACTCAACTGAGATTAATAACTAAAATTCTATTTTGCTCCAATTATTTCTTGCTCATAAAGTCAAATACAAATTATCTTGTTTGCTAATTTCACATAGAAAAACTAGGTAGATAAGATGAAGGATATATCCTTATTTAGAAAAACAAGTTTTTATTTACTATTGCAAAATATGTTTCAAAATAGATATCTGAAACATATGTGTACATAGACAAATCAAGTTTTAAAAAATATAATTAGAGTCAATGTTATCATGTATTTGTATATTTAATGCAGTATACATGTATAGTTCAAATACAATGGAAATATGAAAATAACATAATCTTTGTCATTTGGAAATGGAAAATAGAAGTTCAGATTTTCCAGTTCACCTTACACTTCATTATTGCAAAATATTTTATCCTAATTTAGGAAAAAATATTTTTATTTAATATTGCAAAATATTTTTTACCATATTGAAAACGCACTAGAAGGATGCAGTTATTCAAAGATCATCACTTTACCAATATTTCACTTTACAACATTCCACCATATTTCTTAGTAATTATTGGTACTTTCTTTACTGGACATTTCCAGTAGGTCACTAGACCTTTAAAGTTTCCCAGGTATTTCACAGGCATGGAATACTCTATACCTCCCTTATGTTCTTGAATTGAAGCTAACACTGCTTCATTTTTTAACACAAATAAATAGAATATTTTAGAGTAGTTTTTAGTTATTGAGATTGTTTTATTCATTATTCTAAAAGTTTGCCAGATCTGCACAAAGTTTCGGGCACACTAAAACTTTAAGAACTAGGTTAATAATCACCGAACAATAACTGATGCTGGGCACCTACTACCCCCCCCCCCCAACCATGAGCAGAGTTGATATATACATTTGATAAGGCTATAGACTTGCAAGTTCAAAGAGAGCTGGTTGGTACTTTAATTACCAAAACTGCCGACAGGACTCTCCCCCCCACACACACACACACCCTAGTCCTTGTGGGAAGACTTGGCAAGAAGTAGATAGAGACTTAAGGACAAAGGAAGGGATCTTAAGCCATTTTGGATTCAGTCATTTGGGGAGGAAAGATGGAGGCCAGATCATGAGGGCCAAGAGGCCTGAGGCCCAGGCTGGTAAACTCATCGCTTTTAACAGTTTACAACTTACTAGCTTGCCTCAATTTACTCTTTGTAGCTCCTGCAGCCTAAAGACATCCATTATTTCTAAATGTGGGTCCTTACCACCATCCCCAGCCTTTATTATATTTTTCAAAGCCAGAACAAAACTCTTAAGAGTGCAGGCTAATTTATTACTAAACAAAGTATTTTATTTATTTTGTATTTACTACAAAAAAGAAACGTGTACGAAAAACCCCAAATCCCCCAGCCAGAAGCTGAATGTGCCTGCTGAAAGCTAAAGAGGTTGGATTTTGAACTCTGTGTTGAGTTTGTCTTACTGAGTTTGACTCAAATGTTTCTGGAGAGGCCATGTGAGTTAGTCCTGAGAAGAAAGTCCTGTACTATGGAATTTTTTTCTACTATGTGGAGGAGAACAGCAAGGAGAAGACACATTACATCTTTGACTACATGCTTGGAAAAGCTGGAACACACCAAAGAAAGAAGGATGCTCTGTGTGAGACATGTGTTAATGAATTCTGCAGAACTGGACAAGTGGTGAGGTCAACAGGACTTAAAAAATAAAGGTTTTGGACAATGCTGGGGTATTTGGAGTTTTTCTTACATGTTTCTTTTTTGTAGTAAATAATTAGGAAATCACTTTGTTTAGTAATAAATTAGCCTGCACTCTTAATAGTTTTGTTCTGGCTTTGAAAAATATAATAAAGGCTGGGGAAGGTGGTAAGGACCCACATTTAGAAATAATGGATGTCTTTAGGCTGCAGGAGCTACAGAGAATAGATTGAGGCAAGCTAGTAAGTAGTAAACTGCAGTTTCTGTTTTTTTTGTTTTTTTTTTTTTTCTCTCCTGCAATCTCTGGGGCAGGGAAACTGAGAATTGGTGAGTAGAATCTGCACAACAAAAGTAGGGAGTCAGTGAAAATTAAAGGTGTTACAGCTTTGAGCCTGCTTATAGAGAAAAGCTGGGAGAAGAAGGTTAAAGAGGATTATTGAGTTCCATAAAGTTAAAAAGCCACTCTTGCCCAATAACATAACCACATGTACATTTGACAACTACTGAATTGTTTAAAAACATAAAAAAATTGAAAATTGTTCAAATTTATTCCCATGCTAAAATATTTCATTCTTTACTAAAGAGTACATTTATCAAATCATTCTTTAAAATATAGTATGTTTTGACATTGAATCCACATAGAGTCCTACAGCTGTAATACCCTGGGACCAGGAATTACGTGCTTCTCATCACATAGATATGTTCTAAATAAACACTCAGTAACAACAACAAAAATGGATGAAAATCTTGTGGTCTATTTTTCCATACTGCCTTAGATGTATATTTTTTTTTACTTAAACAGACACAGCATACCAATACATATTACAGATAAAATGTCAAGCATAAAATAAAACAATATTTTTATTACTTCCTTCAGTTGTTAAAATTTTAAAAATTATACTAAAACATAACACTGTAAAGATAGGCTCTGTTAAAGAACAAATTTCACCAAGCCTGTTACTTTTTATATCTAATATTAATTTGACATTTCTATTAAAATATAATCTTTTCATATATATTTGTCATCAAGTATTGTTTTTCAAGTGACCTTACAACTTAAAAATTCATAAATATTTTAAAGAACTACAATTTTTGTGGTAGTTAATGAACTGCTGAGTAAGAAATACATCTTTTAATATAAAAGAGAAATGTCATAATTAAATTAATTCTTCATACAATTAAAAATATCTGATAACTATTAAATGTCTCTTTTTTCACAAAAAGTTTCTTGTTGTCAAGATAAAGAGAATGGAGAGAAATTAAAAAGAGAAGAGAAAGGGGATTCTTAAGACTATCAGTCATGAGCCTGAGGTGGTTATGTCTGAAAAGCAAATTTTCTAGAAATAAGTGTATTATAACCAACCTGGCATTCAGAGAGCTCCCAAAACACCTTTTGCTCTTAGATTTTATATTAAAACCTCATCACAAGTAGAATTATTGAATGAAAACCCCAATGGATTAGAATTGGCTCGATTTATGTTATTGTTGGATTTTACAATGCTCTTTATGAATATGAGTAAAATATGTTTCAGTGGCTTATAGAAGATAGAATGTTTCCTTTTTTTAACATTATATATCTTCTGTTCTAAAGACTTCAGATAGATTGCAAAGACAGCTATAGAGATAAGAGAGTAGCAATGTGAAATATTATCCTAGGCATTTTAAACTGCATTTACAAAAAGAAATTTTTATTTATTTTATCATAGAACAGAAAAGTTTTGACGCAGAAATAAATCTGGAAGGGAAGATGGGAAAGGCAGGAAATAAGCAGGTCTCAGAGATCATGGTAATCCAGCTACCATTTGAGCGAGAAACTTGCCAATGTGCTCTTTGACTACCTTTTGTCATCACTGCCTGTCTTCTTATGTTTATCAAAAAAAGAAATCTTATCCATTTTTTTCTTGATTTTGCTTTGTATGTGCCATTTCATCATATGTTAATTTATATCCTAATAGTTCAAAATTATGCTGCAAGCTTCCAGTTCAAATTATGAATTGAACTTAAGAACTTTTTAACCTATCTTCCAAAACATGATTAATTTTTTAAATAAGAACTGAATACTAACTTCTGTTGAGCATCTATTATGTGTGATGTATCTTTTACATACTTATCACTTAATTCTTGGCAACTCCCATTTTATACAGGAACCAATGAAGGCACAAAAATGGTAAGGAACTTGTGTCTAGTCACAAAACCAGTCCCTATTGGAGTCAGGGTTGTATTCTAGAGTCCATGATGGAAGTCCCTATGCAAATGAGCAGGGCAAGAGAAAGGGGGAAGGGAGGAACAGTGCTTGAGAGAGATAAGGAAGAATTCAATAAAATTAATGCAAATAAGATATTAGGTCAGAACTTTAGATAAAGAAAATGTTGATGGAACCAGTGGCAGACTATGAGACAATCATCATCATTTCAACTCAAGAAATGTCTACAATACTCCTAAACTAAGTAGCATTCTCCAAACCCAACCCCATCTCCCAAGCATCCCCTTCTCTTCCCCTGCCATGCCAACAACACAACATAGTTGCAGACTTTGTCTTCATCTGAAACAGGCTACTATGCCAGTTAAGGCCCAGCCACAGAACTGGGAAGGAAGTATTTACTGAAGAGAGAATTTAATTCAGGGAATTTTTTACATAGAAGAAGCATTGGATAAAGGGTAAAACAGAAAGCAGAATGGGCATGGTATTACTGAAGGCAATGAGTCACGTCACCAGAAGAAACTAGGGAGAGCAGAAGCTATTTCTAGACAGACTTCCTAAGAGATATTGGCCAAGAGGGATGGGAGAAGGGCCTTTTTGTGGTCCTTTGCCATGATCAGAATCTACTGTCTCTGTGTCTTTAGTAGGCAAACCCAGCTAGAACGTTCTTATATGAGACCCAAAAAACATGGTCTGTAGTCAGCTTTCCTGTGATACAGAGCAGAACAAGCACAAGGAATGATTCTGACAACACTGGCTTCAAACCAGCAGGGATACTTCTGAATAAAGTGAAAGACCATCCTGGCAAGCTCTGCCAGCAAGGGTGTTAGGGCCAGAAATAAAACAACCTGACATAATCCCCGGCTCCTAACTTCATCAGTCATGGGTTCTGTGCTCACCTGTCTGTTTATTCCCCCACAAGCTCTGTAAGGAAGCCTTTAGTTAATCTTCCCTGTTCCAGAGGAAAAAGACTGTAAACTGGCATGTGTACCCACAGAAAAATCTCAGCATTAGTTTTCTGTTATGAGGAAAAAAGATCATATGAAAGAAATGGATCAATGGATCACTATGAATGTTTTTAACCACTAGCCTTGGAGGAAATCATGATGCTATAGCTTAAAAAAAAAAAAAAAGAAAAGAAAATCTAAATGTTTCTGAAAAACTAGACAACTCTTACATTTGTAAAACTGGAATATACTGCTACACAAAAGGAACAAAGAAAAAATGTTCTTGAAAACTAGATCATAACATTATTAATAAATATTTCAAACAGTGCATCACAGAATAAACAATGCTGAACATTAAATTTGTAACATAAAAGATATGATTGAAGAAATCTCTCAAGGCAAAAAGAAAGTCATAGATATGAAACTATAAGAAAAAAAGTAATTCCAAGTAAACAAAATAGAGTTAAAAGAGGTAATAAAATAATAGCAAAATAATTCTCTTGAAAGAAAAATTCCCAAGTTCAAGAAAGGTAAAACTATAGAAAGGTCCTTGCAGAATCTAAGCAGGAGCAATAGGAAAAAAATACTTATCTAGACATCAGCTGAACTCAAAAGATATGAATTGTGAAAGATGTTAAAACTTGATATAAGAATAACACTGGCATCAGATTTCCAATGAACTGTGAAGCTTAAACAAAGCCTTAGTAATTCTGAAGAGAAATATAGATATAGATATGAACCTACAGAGATTTGGCTATAGTTAAAAAAAAATAAAAGAAACATTGAAGGTAAAGATTGATAATCTGCATGTGTTGCTTTTGACTGCATCTAACATAATACCTATTGCTAAAATATTGTCAACCAATATTCTTGACTCCAAGAAATTTTGCTGAGTGGACTACAGAAGAGGTTGAAGAAGATTGTAAATTTGAATTAGAAGCAATGTACACAGTGAGCACCTTAGCTATTTGAATTCAATCAGTGTTACTTTTTCAGAAATTCTTGCTCTCCCAAGAATTATTACATTTTATCCTTGTATACACTGAACAGTTTAAGAATTCACTAAATGAAAGCAGAAAGCAAATTAGATGATTTTATGATAACATGGATGGACTTAGAAGAATTCATATTAGCAGAAACAAGGAAAAAGAAAAAAACAGAAACCAAATTGTTTCACTACTGTATAGGACATGGGAAAGATAAACAAAAATTTATGAAGAAAAGTCAAAACAAGCCAACAACCAAATTGAAGTACACAACCTGGGGGGGGGGGGATGAGATAGGGTGGGAACAGTTGGGAGGGTGAACCCCAGAGATCACAGAGATGTGAAATTTATATAAATAAATTATTTTTTAAAAATAATAATAATAAAAAGACAGCAAACTATGCTTCAAGGGAACAGTGATGCATGCTTTACTATATCACTACCACAAATGTCATGGAGTCATTACCTCTCTGGTAATATAAATATCAAAGGAACAAAAAGAAAACTTATTTTTCCAGCTCAAATACTGGCATTTTTGTTGGTTTATTTGTGATAACATTGGTTTGTAACCATGTAAACAGGTGTTCTTTCCCTCACTGCATTTTTGAAGATTATTTTTCAACTTCATTGTGGAAAACCTGGTGACAACAGGGGAGAAGTCTTCTGGTTGTCCTATGCTCCTGTATATAATTGTGATTAACTTCTCAAAAGTCTGAATTATTATGTACGAAATATTCATTGTATAAGCTTAGAAAGTAGAAACTAGAAGTCAAAATTATGCATAATTCAAGTACTTAGGAAAAATTATTATTACCATTTTAACAGATATCCTTCCTGTATTTCCCCTAGGAAAAAAAAATTCTATCTCTTTTCACTTATAGAATTAAATGCCACTAAGATCTTTACAATATGCATGTTTTTTACCATCAATTTTATTACTACATAGTTCCTGGCAAATGGGATATCAAAAATATGTAAATAAGATACTATGGTTGAATATTCCCAATAGAGAAAATTATTTTGTGAAATAAATATCTCAATAATTGATTTGATTTAAAAAACTAAATATTTTACATATAAATATTTGTCACTATTTTAAGCAACTGTCACATATTTTAAAATTATATAATTTTTAAATCATCTAATAGTCAAGAAAAGATGTGTTTATAGAAGAAAACTTGGAAAATGTAGAAAAATAAAGAAGTAAAAAAAATTTAAAACCCCCAATCAATAAGATAAATTAGATACTATTAATGTACTATTAACTAAAGAAATTCTACCTAAATAAATATATACCTTTGGAATTATGGAAAGTTACTAACATATACTTATTTTTCATGTTGTCTTATTTCTTGAACTTCATTTTGTTTGACTAAATTACACCCCAAAACAAAGATTTTTAGGAATGAAATATGGTAAATAGGTTTGAGTCAGTACTTTACAAACCTTTATTTTGTTCTCAATGACAGAGGAAATGCCCTAAGACTTTTGTCTTGTATGCAGTATATCTTAAAATGTCTCCATCTCAGAAACAAAGTTTTATATCAGGGTAATAAAAGGTCTATATTAATATTCTTTAGTTTTATTTAAAAACCAATTCCTGTTTTGTCTCTCTTTGTTTCAGTCTCCCGGTGAGACTGAGAGGAAGTCAGTTAATTGGGATGTGTCCTAAAGAAACCTCCTGAGATAGTTTCTAGCACACTGTGGGTTCTCAATACGTTTACAGGACAAATATATTTATATTAGCATATTAATAGCATAGAAGTTCTATCAAACAATTTAGCCCTGATGCTTTTGCTATTTTTTTTTTTAACCACAGATAGCTGGGGGGAACATTAAGTAAATATTCTGGTGAGACACAACATAGGAGGTTTCGACTGTTATTAACATAAAATCTAACAAAAGGGCTCAACAAAAATAAAATAAAATTATCTAGAGACAATAAGATTTTCCAACATTATCAATAGTTTAACAGTATCACAGAGATTCTGCTTCTTGTTCTTCTTTCCATGGTGTCACTTCATCATGGTGCCTTCACTCAGAGGACAGATGTTAAAAATAGAAATAAAGTTATCTCCTTTTTAAATGTTCCATTTAAAAGATCTGTGTATCTTTTAAAAGTTCTTCCAGAACTTTTGGGAAACTAATGGGAAAATTCTCCAGAAGTCTCTCACTGAGGCAGCTAATAGCCTTAAATAGCATAGAGACTATTCATGAATCAATCACAGGTCAATGGGTATGTCTTCTCTCGTTGGTGTTAACCACTCAGAGCTCACTTCTGGGTGGTGGTGGTGGTGATGGTGGTGTGTGTGTGTGTGTGTGTGTGTGTGTGTGTGTGTGTGTGTGTG
>PVHY01020609.1:0-25257 GCA_004024945.1 Uropsilus gracilis
GCCCTAATGTTCTCCCATCATCTTATCACCCGTGAACAGAGATCACCCATGATCTCAATCTTTTGTGCCCTCCTTCTCCCCTGTTTCCTCCCTCCTCCCCCTCCCTCACTCTATGTTTCAGTTCTATATTTTTGGCAGTTTTATATACTTTTCTTATCCATTTGTTTTTCTTAACTTCCTCATTTAAGTGAGACCATCCCATATTTTTCTTTTTCTTTCTGGCCTATTTCCACTAACATGATTCCTTTTAGCTCCATCCATGTTGCTGATAATAACATAAGGTTGTTTTCTTTGATTGATGAATAATATTCCATTGTGTAGATATACCACATCTTTTTCAGCCATTTGTCAGTTCTGGGGCATTTGGGTTGTTTCCATATCTTGACAATTGTAAATAGTGCTGCAATAAATATGCGTGTACAGGTGTCCTTATGGATTAGTGTTTTTGTATCCTCTGGGTAGATTCCCAGTAGAGGAATTGCTGGGCCGAATGGTAGTTCCACTTTCAATTGCTTGAGGGTCTTCCACACAACCTTCCATAGTGGCTGGACCAGTTTGCACTCCCACCAGGAGTGTAAGAGTGTTTCTTTTTCTCCAAATCTGCACCAGCACTTATTGTCCGTATTTGTTTTTTCTTTTTAATATGGACCATTCTTACTGGTATAAGATGATATCTTGGTGTGGCTTTGATTTTCATTTCCCTGATTATGAGTGATGCTAAGCATTCCTTCACATGTTTATTGGCCATCTGTATTTCCTCTTTTGAAGAAGTGTCTTTTTAGTTCTCCCCATTTTTTTTTACTGGGCTTTTGTTTTGTTTTCTGTTAAGTTGTGTGAGTTCTTTGTGGATCTTTGCATTCAGACCCTTATCACTTTTATAGAGGGCAATTTTTTTCTTCCATCCGGTTGGACTTCTTTTAGTTTTGCTTATTGTCTCTTTTGCTATACAAAAGTTTTTAGTTTAATGTAGTCCCAGCTGTTTACATGTTCCTTCGATTTTTTTTGTCATCTGTAGATGAGTCCTGGCAGGGGTTTCTGAAGTGCAGTTCTTGGAAAGTTTTGCCCAAGTTTTTCTGTATGTACTTTAGGGTCTCAGGTCTTCCATCTAAGTCTTTATCCATTTTGAGCTGGTTTTTGTACAAGGTGTGAGGGAGTTGTCTTGGTCCATCTTTTTGCATGTCTTGGTCCAGTTTTCCCAGCAATATTCATTAAAGAGGCTGTCTTTGTTCCAATGTATGTTTTTTGCTCCTTTGTTAAAGATTAGTTGCCCATATATGAATGGTTTCATTTCTGGGCTCTCAATTCTGATTCCTTGGTCTGATAGTCTGTTTTTATATCAGTACAATCCTGTTTTAATTATTATGTCTTTGTAGTATAATTTGAAGTCTTGGATTGTAATACTTCCTTTCTCTCATTTTTCCATCACGATTTTCAATATTCAGGTTCTTTTATTATTCCAGATGAATTTCAGTAATTTTTGTTCTAGCTCTTTAAAAAATATCATTGGGGTTTTTATTGGAATTATGTTGAATATGTAGGCTGCTTTTGGTAGAATAACCATTTTGATACTATTGATTCTTCCAATCCATGAGCAAGAAATATCGTTCCATTTTTTTATGCCTTCTATTTCTTTTAGGAATGTTTTGTAATGTAAGGGTGAATGGAGTATTTTTTTGTTGTTATTGTTCTGACTGAGTTTTTGCATATAAGAAGGCCACTGATTTCTGTGTGTTGATTTTGTAGCCAGCTACTTTGATGAACGGGCTTATTATTTCAATTAGCTTTTCTGTGGATTTTTGGGGTTTTCTACATTGTGTATCATGCTGTCTGTGTATAACGATAGTTTCATTTCTTCTTTCCCTATATGTATTCCTTTTATGTCTTTCTTTTGCTATATTGCCCTGGCTAGAACTTCCAGAACTATGTTGAAAAGGAGTGGTGAGAGTGGGAATCCTTATCTGCTTCCAGATCTTAATTGAAATGGTTTCAGTTTTTCCCCATTAAGGATGATGTTGCTGTGGGTTAATCATACATGGTTTTTGTTATGTTGAGATATGTTCCTTTTATTCCATTTTTTCAAGGGTTTTAATTATGAATGGGTGTTGAACTTTATCAAATATTTTTTCTGCATCTATTGATATGATCAGATGGTTTTTGTTTTTCTCTGTTAGTATGGTGCATTATGTTGATTGATTTTCGGATGTTGAACCATCCTTGTTCCCCCCGGGATGAATACTTCTTAGTCATAGTGGATAATCCTTTTTATGCACTATTGGATTCTATTTGTCAGGATTTTGCTTAGAATTTTTGCATCTGTATTCATTAAGGAGATTGGTTTATAGTTTTTTTTTTTTTTTTGTAAGTGTTGTCTTTATTTGGTTTTGGAATCAGTGTAATGTTTGATTTATAGAATGTTTTTGGTAGTTTTTCTTCTTTCTCATTTTTTAGGGGGGTTTTAATAGTACAGGTGCTATTTCCCTTTGAATGTTTGGTAGAATGCATTTGTGAAACCATCTGACTCTGAACTCTTGTCTTTAGGGAGAATTCTGATAACTGCCTCAATTTCACTGCTTGTGATTGGCCTGCTTAAGTTCTCTATTTCTTTGTTCAATTTAGGATGACTGTATGAATCCAGGAATGTGTCCATCTCTTCTAGGTTGTTGTATTTGTTTGCATATAGATGTTCATAGTAGTCTCTGATTCTGTTTTGGATTTCTGCTGTTTCTGTTGTAATAGTTCACTTTTCAATTATGATCCTATTTGAGTTTTCTCCCCTCTTTTCTTTGTGAGCCTCCCTAAGGGTTAATCAATTTTATTTTAATTTTATTTTTTTTGAAGAACCAGCTTTTGGCTTTGCTTATCTTCTTGATGGTCTTTTTGTTTTCAATTTCATTTATCTCTACTTTTATTTTTATTATTACCTGTCTTCTACTAGGTATTGGATATTTTTGTTGCTTTTTTTCTAGTTCCTCAAGCTGGGAGATTAGATTGTCTCTGGGTTGTTTCAATCATTTTTATTCGGGCCTGTCTTGCTATGAACTTTCCTCTTAATACTGCTTTTGCTGAGTACCACACATTTTGGAATGTCATCATTGTCTTTTGTGTCCATGTGTTTTAATTTCTTCTTTTACCCAGTGGTCTTCCAAAAACCTGTTGTTCAGTCTCCATGTAGTGTATACGCTCCTTTTTTTCTTTTCATTGTTGATTTCTAGTTTGATGCCTTTATGATCTGAGGAAAAAGTTGGTATTATTTTAATCTCTGTGTACTTATTCAGGTGCCTTATGGCCTAATAATGGTCAATTTTAGAGAAAGATCCATGTGCATTTGTAAATAAGGTGTATGCTTTTCCTTGGGGGTGCAGTATCCTATAGATTTCTAGTAGGTACATTTGGTCTAGGTCTTCCATTAAGACTTTTGTGTCCTTGTGTAATTTCTGTTTCATTGATCCATTCTTTGGTGAGAGTAGAGTGTTAAAGTCTCCTACTACATATGTGTTTTCATCAATATTTGTTTTCAGTTCTGCTAGTAGTTGTCTAATGAATTTTGGTGCTCCCTCGTTTGGTGAATATATATTCATAATTGTTATGTCTTTTTGGTGGGTTGACCAATGAACCATTAGGTAGTGAACTTCTTTATCCTTTGTCACTTTTTAAAGTTTGAAATCTGCTTTGTTGTAAGAATGGCTACCCCTGCCTTTTTTGGGGGGCCGTTTGTTTGTAGAATTGTTTTTCAGTCCTTTACCTTCAATCTATGCTTGTTTTCAGAGATCAGATGTGTTTCCTGGAGGCAGGAGAACATTGGGTTTTGTCTTTTGATTCAGTGCACGATTCTGTGTCTTTTGATTAATGAGTTTAAACCATTGACATTTAGGGTAATCATTGATGTTTAAGATTCTAAAGTTGTTTTTCTGGTGGTCATTTTGAGGTTCTAGTTTGGTTCCTTGTTCTTCTGTTTATTCTTCTGATGGCTTTGGTCTTAAGGCTTCTTGCAAAATTTCTTGGAGTGGGGGTTTAGTGGTAGCAAATTTCTGGAGACTTTGCCTGTCTGAGAAGTTTCTAAATTTTCCTTCATAAAGGAAGGACAGCTTTGCAGGGTAGAGTGTTCTTGGGTGGCACTTTTTGTCTTGGAGCTTTTTGAAGATGTGGCTACATTCTCTCCTTGCCTGGAGTGTCACTTCAGAGTAATCTGACATCAGCCTAATGGGTTTTCCTTTGTCAGTTATCTGTTTCCTCACTCTAGTCATTTTCATTATTTTTTTTCCTTATCTTGGGCTCTTGGAAGTTTTATGATAAAATATTTTACTGTAGTTTTTCTTTCATTAATTTCCTCTTTACTTCCTGTATGTCAATTTTCATTTCCTTCTTCAGATTTGCATTATTCTTCTATCATTACATTAAAAAGTCTTTCAGTTCTTATGTCTCTCATTTCTCCTTCTGAGATTCCACTTACTCTTATATTTACTTTCTCTAGGGAATCTGAAAGAGCTCTGAGTTTTTCTTCTACCTTCATACTTTGCTTTTCTCTTTCTTTTCCCTTTTTCATTCTTTCTGTTTCTATATCCTCAAGTATACTGATTCTTGTATTTCATCTAATCTGCTTCCATAGCTTTTCCCTGTATTTTTTAGCTCCTCTGTTGTACCTTGTATATCCTGGATCTCTTTCAGTTTCTTTTTTGGGGATCATTATTTAGTGTCAGTTCATCAATTATGTTATTCTTATTTATGTATTCTTTTTTATGTTTTTCTACTTCTTTTAGTTTATTAAATGCTTCTATCATGTGCTTTTCCTTTTTTTCTGCATTTTCCATTATCTCTTTAAGTGCTTTTTTCATGTTGAGTCTGAATTCTTTGTCTGACATATAAGACAATTCTCCAATGTTTCTAGAGATTGTTTTTCCTTTGGTGATGTATTGTTTTCCATAGGGCTTGCTTGAGTATTTGCATTTTTCTTCCTTCTTGTGTTTTGTTTTTGGGTTTGCTCTACATATAGTGCAACTATGGCTCTAGTATTGATTGGCATGTTGATTGTAGTTCATAACCAGTTTGTGGTTAATTCTGTCTTAATGCCTATGTTGTGCTAGAAATTACCTTCTTTGAGTCTGTTGGCTCTTTTGAGGAATCAGCTCCTTTGCAGTCAGGTAAGGTGGTGAGCTCCTGTAATTTCTGTTGTAGAATTTGCTGTTTTCTGTCTTGAGTGTTCTATACCTTAGGCTGATTGGATCTAGAGTGCTCTTCTGTTTCTATGTTTTTCTGGGAGTGTTTTGGATGGTAATAAATTCGGGATTGTTAATCTGTGCACAGTCTTTCGTATTTATTTGTTTGTTTGTTTGAAAGTAGTTGCTTCCAGTTGTCTGCTGAGGCTGTACCAAAAATTTGGAGTTGGACAGGATAAGGAGGAGTAGGGGTAGCTCTATTTTGTACCCCTCTCCTCCCTAGGTTTCTTTAGTCTGTGTTTGTTGCTTTCTCCAAGTTCTCACTCCTGTGCTGGTGGTATTCTTTATTCCTTTATTTGTTCATGTTTCCAGGAGGATCTGGTGAGAGGTAGTGCTTCTGGGGGAACCCAGAGAGGTGCCCACACCTCATACGTGTCCACCCTCAGGTCCATCAGTCAAGTTTTGCCAAGTGGCTGTTGGGCCCGTCAGTGTGCGATGCTCTGTGTTTTGGGGGGAACTGGTGAGATGACCCTCACTTCAGATGTTCCCCGCCTGCAGGTCCGTCAATCAAGATGTGCCTGGCAGTGCTCTTACTCAGCTTTTTATTCCATACAAATTTTAAGCAGATTTGATGGGGCTTGTCTATTAGGGAGGGCAATCTGTTTAATTGAATCAATAGATTCAAATGTTAATCTCTTCTACAAACATCCTCACATATATACCATATGTTTAATCAAGTATCCCCACACTTAGTGATTCAGTCAAGTTAACACAAAGTTAATCATGACTGGCAGAGTTAATGTTTTGTTCAAGGATAGTTATATCATGTATATAGTAAATATATAAAGTATAAAGTTGGTTTTCTTTATTTGGACATTAAGGGCTTGTGTAAAGGTTCCAAGTTGAGAAGAGGCAGACTGCTATGGTTAGTTATGTCAACCTGTCCAGAAAATGGTGCCTAGTTCAT
This sequence comes from Uropsilus gracilis, assembly GCA_004024945.1. Taxonomy (NCBI): domain Eukaryota; kingdom Metazoa; phylum Chordata; class Mammalia; order Eulipotyphla; family Talpidae; genus Uropsilus; species Uropsilus gracilis. Next base: position 6,121 of record PVHY01020609.1, read on the forward strand.
TGGTCAAATACTATTCTAAACACTCCTATGAAGATATATTTTTAAGTGACCATAGTTACAAGGTGTTCGGTGACTAAGTGACATGAGTGCTAGCAATGATAAAAGGAAATATGGGAGAATATGGGACTATTGCTTTGGTCTCATATAATTATGAAATAATTATAATAATAATAATTATTATTAATAATAATAATGCCACTAGTTAGACATGCTTGGGGGTGCTCACTTGGATCCCCATGAGTTTCCCACAATTTATTTTCTCTTTGAAGTCAGTGTTATGATTGTACTGGCCTTTGGGGGCACTTATTATTGTTTTTATTGTTTTGAGGTACACTTCAGAAACTGAAGGAAATAGAGTTTTAGGAAACTGAAAAAACAGAATTTTAATAATTACAAGTCCTGAAAATTACATGGCACACCTGGGCCACAGTGACATAGTGAAATTTCCATTAGAAAGAGATCTCACTGGGAATGAGTGTGGAGAGTTTAGGGTTTCTCCAGCTTACATTTTTATGAAGCAAAACCCTAAGAATAGGAATTTAAAGTGTGAGAAGAGATTCCACCCTAAATAAAGAAGGTATGTGGGTGAGACATAAGTCAGTCCCAAGTGATTGATTATGTAAATCATGGAGTGTCTGTAAAAAAGGCCTTGGCTTAGTGGGGGAGGTAGCCTGACTCTTTATCTAGCCCTGACTGGCATCTGTTATTTGAGTTAACTCTTTCTGAAGTGGATACTTTAGTATCAAAGCTTAAGTAAGGGATTTACATTACAAAAAGAAAACTCAACTATCAGGATTTATATTATTCTGGGAGTAAGCAAACACTCATATAAGGAGTAGCAGAGTATTTTTCTGAAGGAGAATTAAGATTAATTAGAAAGGTTATAGTGTAATCTTCAGGAAAAGAATCAAAAACTTTTTAAAGATGTGGTAGTGATATAAGAAAAAGGTACAAAATTTCAATCATATAAAATGCTCAAAACTACAAAAAACACCAAAAGACATGTGAAACTATAGCAAATGAAAATAACAGAAAATAGGTACAAAAGTAGCTGTCAATTCAACCATATCTATAATCACTTAAAATATGAATGGTCTGGATCACAAAGTGGTGGGAGAACCTCGGGGTAGACAATGATTTAAAAAATATATGTATATGCAATCACTTAAAAATAAAACTAATTATAAAAATAAATAAGCATATCAAATCAGTAAAAAACATATAAGTAATAAGTAAATAAATATGAGTGATCTAAGTACACTAGCTAAAGAGATTTGCATTTAATAACTTACAATAATTTGCAATTATTTGTTGTCTATAGGAAGCCCACTTCAGGAAGTTTACATGAAAGGAATATTGAGAAAAATATTATGCTACTGATTAAAAGACTACTTAATTTCTAATTAAAAATAGACAGTGGAATTATATTAATTTAACAGTAAAAGGACAATATCTCTCTCCAAACAAACCCGAATTCCTAGCCTGAAACAAACTCAAGCCTAGCAATATCCCCACTAGGATAGGATCGCTGACAGAAGACCTGGACTTTGTCAGAAAGTCCCACCAGTCATACCTCCCTCAATTCAACCTACAACCCTCTCACACTTCACAGAAACAAGGACCATAGGAAACCTCCCCTCCCCCCAGCCCCATAGTCCTGATTCCCTTTCTGAATGGGAGTTTCACCCTACAGGGGCTTTTTGTTCCTAATCAAAGTCAGCTTCCTAACTAGCTCTGGCTTTTCTCTTTGTATCTAACAGTCTACATAGACAACATAGAATTCAGAACAAGAAAGACTATTGGGGCTGGAGCAAAACAATGAAAAAAGGAATGGTTCTTTAAGAAGCTGTAGTAATGCTAAAAGGGCATGTGTCTAGGAAATATATTAAAAATGCATTATAATAAATAGGCAAAAACTAAAAGAACTGAAAGGAGAAATGCACAGATCCTCATTTGTACTTGGAAACAACATCTCTCTGTCAGTAATGGATACATCAGGCAGACAGTAAATTTTTTCAAACACAGATGGCCTACAGGCTACCATCAATCAACTTGGTCCAGTTGAAATTTATAGAATTCTCCAACAGCAGAATATACATTCTTCTCAAATTCAAATGTAACTTTCACAAATATCGACAATATGACACACATTTACACACAACACTCACAGTATATGCACAACACAGCACACACATGTATACAACACACATTACACACATGCCACACAAAATATATACATAGCATGAGATACAAGGTATAAATACCGCACACACATGCAGCATATATAAAGTATGACACATCTCCACAATGAGTGAGTGTATATATATATATGTATATATATATATATATATATATACATATAGTCACACCAGCTCTCATGCAGAGTTCAGAGTCACCATATATTTTTCCCCTTTTTTCACTATGTAAGTTTTCAAGTATTCAGTTTTAATATTCACTCTAATTTGCTAACATTTTTCTTTATTGCAATAAAAAATCACACATTGTGGTGTTTTTTAAGTTTTGTTAGCCTAAACTTTATTTCTATCTCTCAATCAATCATCAATCATCTATTTATTTTAAATGACATACTGCTATTTTAATTCTTGTTTTTTCACTATTAGGTTTTCTCTCCTAAGGTGTTGTCATAATAGTTTTCCTGCCACCAAAGCAAAGATAGTCCTCCGCCATAGTCTCCTGGGTTTCCTTCTCCCAGTCTTCTCCCCATCTCTTCTTACCCCCTCTTGATCCCCTTATAGATGTCTCAGATATATAGTCAACTTTCAAGCATCTGTCTTAGAGTTTGTCTTTGTCTTGTCTTTTGTTTGGTTTCTCTATATTCCATGTATATGTAAAAGTAGCTAGTATTTATCTTTTTCCTTCTGAAGTGAAGCTTACTTCACTTAGGATAATCCTTTCCAGTTGTATTCATGTTGCTGCAAATGACATGCATTTATCTTTTCTTTTTGATTGCTTGCTAATATTCCATTGTGTGTGTGTGTGTTGTGTAGATATACCACATCTTCTTGATCTATTCATCTGAGGCATAAGGTTGTTTTCCATTGGTTATTGCAAATTGTACTGCAATAAAAACAGGAGTGCAGGTTTCCTTTTAAATTGGTGTTTTGTGTTCTTTGGGTAGATACCTAAGAGTAGAACTGCTTGTCATATGATAAATTCAGTTTTTTGAGGAATCCCCCACCTCGTTCCATAGGGACTGAACCAGTCTTATATTCCCATGAACAAAAGAAGAGGGTTTCTTTTTCTCTACGTATTACCCCAGGGGTTGTTCAGTAGAGTATTGTTTAATTCCATGTATTAGAGTATTTCCTTCTTTTTTTTTTTGTAGTTCATTTCTAGTTTACTACCTTTATAGTCATAGAAAATACTTTGTATGATTTCAATTTTCATGAATTTGTTGATGTTTGTGTTTGACCCAGTATGTGGTCAATCCTGAAGAATGACTCATGCGTTCTTAAAAAAATTTGTCTTTGAGTTTTTTGGAGTGCTGTGCCATATGCATGTTTATAAAACCATGTAGTTTAGTGCTTTATTTAGGGTGTTTATGCCCTTATTTGTTTTGTCTTACTGATCTCTGCATTGGTGAGTTTGTGGTGTTGAAATCTCTTATCATCAATCTATTTTTGCCAATGTCATTTTTCTGATTTGATAGTATTTGTCTTATATATTTTGGCACTTCTTTGTTTGGTGCATATATATTGATATGTGTTATGTTTTCTGCTGTATTGTTCCCTTAATTATTATACATTGTCCATTGTTCCTGTTTACTTTGTAAGCTGGAAATGTATTTAATCTGCTATAAGTACGGCTGTTTCTATCTTCCTTTGGGCACCATTTGCTTGCAGAATTGTTTTCTATCATTTTACTTTTATTCTATGTTTATCCTTGGAACATAGGTGCAATTTCTGGAGGCAGCAGAACTTTGGATTCCATTTTCTTTTCAACTAGATACTTTGTGTTTTTATTTTAGTGAGTTTAGGAATCCTATAATTCTTCTGGGAACCCTACAATTCTTACTTTTACTTTCCTAATGGTATCAGATAATTCTCTAAACATTTCTTCATTTCTTTTCCTTTGTATACTTCCTTCTTTTTAATCTTGTTTCTTGCTTCATTTGTGCTTTTCAAGATTACCAAATTGTTCTTTCATTAGGTTTATTCTACTTTTCCTGGCTTTCTTCCCAATTTTTAAACTCTTCTATTGATCAGTCACAATGGACAATTCTGCTGTATTCAAGTTTAAAGTTTCAACATGATACCATGTTTGTTTGTGTTTGTCTTAGCATTTATTTGCATTTTTGTGTTTTCTAGTACATCTCTGATGATTTTTCTGAGTTTTATAATTGTTCCAATTCTTTAATTTTTCTCAGTCATGGTAATTTTGAATTTTGTATTGATTAAGTAAAAAGAAATATTTTCCATGTTTTTGTGGTTTGTGTGTGGGGTTTGTCTTCTCTCCATGATGGGTCCAGGATTGACCAATTGCATTTTTCTTCTCTGTTTGCTTTGGGCTTGCTTTGTTGTCATTGGGTCTTTTTTTTCTGTGTAGATACGTCTGTCCCACATGTCTGGGCATTTGCCAGATGGCAGACACAACTGCTGGGGCCCAGTGAGATTTGAGGTGGCGCTAGAACCTCCCCAGAACAATTTTGGGTCTTTCATTTTTATGAATATACTGAGTCCAGGGGAAGAGTTGCTGGGACCTCACTCCACCCACACGTGGCAGCTCTGGGCCAGAGTCCAGTGGCTGGGAAAGCTGGGAGGATACTGGGTTGAGAGGCCAAGTTCCTGGGATCACGCTCAACTGAGAAGAGTGACTGTATTGTGGCATTTAACCTACATTGGTTTACTCCTAAAAATTAAGGACATTTTCTTGTATAATCCAACCCCATTTTTCACATTAAGAAAATTAACAATCAACAACTATTCTCCAATATTATCTAGTAGCCAATTGAAAATCAAATGTCTCCTACTGTCTTCAAGATGGTTGGTGCAAATCAAGACAGGAAAAATTTTGCTTACTTTTTTCCCCACCACCATCCTTTATTGCTTCTTTGACCTTTATCTTCCTTCACATCCTTTTAATCTCAAAAGCATAACTTAAACTTCCACTTGTCTTTTATGCTACTCTAATTACTTTTCTTTGTTGAATTGCCTAATACCTAAATGTCTAGTATTTATCATCATCATTATGATTTGCTGTACTACTTGTAATTCCCCCGAACTATTTTCATCTTGTTGAAAGGCAGCACTTTATTGTTCAAGGTTAGAAGTTTTGATTTTATTATCTTATATTATTATTGAATGACATTAATTCCTCCTCAAGCCTTCCTGTTTTTACTAAATTGACTTCTTGGAGAGACAAGGTCAGTAGTGTGTTTAGAATGCTGCCTTTTCATGGAACTGATGGTCCTCAGTGCTGCTTAACTGTGTGTTTTCTGAAACTGGAAGTGAAGTCCCAGAGTCTTTATGGGGTCCTGACTAACAATTCATGTCCTGGTGCTTCACATTGTCTGGTTTCCTCCTTTTGTTGATGTTATAGTAGCTCTCTGAGTATAGGAGTTGGCAATCTGGATCTTTCATGAAGCATCGCACTTTTCTCTTGTTGCCACCAGAAAACTTTTGGTATATAAATCTGAGACCTTGAAGTTATCTGTACCTCAGCACTTCCTGAGTGAGCACTGTCCATCTCTATTATACATTGAGTGATTAAAAGGCATTTCTGTATTCTGTCACCTATACTTATTGATAAATCTTATAAATAAGACTTTCTCATCAGCTTGGATTATTCCTCTCAATATAAATTATTTTGGAAAGGTGGGCACTCACCTGCTTAACAACTTTTCTGAGGAAAGAGTTGGTAAGACACCTGGTTCCTTTGGAGACAGATTAGGGCAGTTTTTTTTTTTTTTGTTTATTTATTTTGTTATTTTTTTCTCTTTAAGAATTATTATGGGCTCATGGGTTTTTATAGATTGAATGTGTTTCAGTCAACTACAATCTTCTGGATGATCTGATTGTCCAACTGTGCTCAGTGGGAGCCCTGTGAACTGTCTGTTATATCCTTTCTTCTCGCTTGGGATTTGTTATCTTGGGCACATTTTGGAACAAATTTCAAGACTTTGCACTTTTCCCAATTAGATATGATGCTGACTCAGGACTGTGAAATATTATTTTAGATCCAGGGCTCAAACTCATCCTCCATGCCATTTTACCCTACCACACATCAATCCAACTAATTCCATCTGTAAACTGAATAAGCTATTTCAAAACAATCCCATCAACACAAGAAAATACATGAAATTCACTCATATATTGCAATACAAATCCAATGATACAATTTCCCTTGAGCGCTGTAATAATGAGATTTCCCTGGGACCAAAATATTGACTACTGGCCAGGATGTGAGCACAAGTAATAGTGAATCAAGGATCAAGGGTGGGTTAGAATTATATAACATTTTTTGCCACATGAAATTCACTCTAATGACCCCTGGTAAGTGATAGGTGCAATGGGAGCTCCTGAGAGACTAACTTGAAGGAAAGTCAGTTGGAGCTACTATGGTCAGGGTAGCCCACTGTTGCCCCTGGCACCTAGAAGCTGCTCTATAATAAGATGTGTGGGAGTCATGTAAGAATAATAAGGAAGAATAAGGAAGAATCATGGCAAGAATAATAAGGAAGAAAGGGATGTTCTACCAGGTACAATGCACTCTTAAGCAATTGAGAATCTGATGATAAATTTGGAGGAACTAAAGAACCTAAGGAATTTAGAGGAACTAATGACCTTAGAGGAACCACCATGTTCCAGATGCTGAATATTCTTTGGAGATTACCTTGATGTATAAGGGGGGGAAACTGAGGCATTGATGCTGAAGTAGAGGTTTTTGGTTTTTTGTTTTGAAACTAGGTCTCACTATTTTAGCCTGTGGAACCGCAGGCTTACGTTGCCCTGGGTACCACAGACTCAGTCAATCTCCAGACTCAGCTTCCCAAGTAGCGAAGATTATAGGCACACACCACAATGCCCAGCTATTTTTTTGGAACTAGGTCTCATTATGTGCCCCCAGCGGGACTCGAACCGCTATCCATGGCCCCAGCTGCAGGTTCCTAGGCTGCTGCTTACAGACATGTGCCACCATACCCGGCCCTGAAATAGAGATTGTTAAAGCCAGAATATGCAGGCCTATTCTAAGGCATCATATTGTGTAAGGTGGCCCTACCCAGCAGAACCAGAGGGCTATTGATAGGTCTGGCAGACAGAAATGAGTCATTCTAAGAACTTTCTATCAACACTTATATCTCACATCTGTTACAAAGCAAAAACAGAATTTCTGTTAAAGTCTAAAGCTCTGGTGTTGAGGTCTACCACACACACAATACCCTAATAACTTACATACTCAGTAATTTCCTAAGAAAGCCGTGTAATCAGTCAGTTACCCCACACCTCCTTTGGGGAACACTGAAGTTATTCCTTCTCTGATGACTCAGAGTTCATTTGCAATGTGTTTAGATGTTTTCTTTCACCTTATTAAAGCTTCACTATTTGTCTCCACTTGAGCTTCTGGTGCAAGCTGGGAGCAGTTACCCTAACTATAAATTGTAAAGTAGCATTTTTCCTCTTAATAGTTTGAACAACTCTCACAAAGAGAATTAGGCAGTGTGCTATTTTGCATGATGTGCAAACTCTGCTCATTAAATTCAGTGAGCTGAAAAGAGAAAACATACTTAGATTGGCCTATGGGCTTCATTTATATACATCAAATTATTTGTATTCTAAAGTGTTGTCTGGAACATAATGTCCATCTCTCTTCAAACACAGGCTTCATTTAGTTTAGTATTTTCTAATTCAGTGTGATTTCAGTTTAAAATTAAGCCCAATATGTTTGTAAGCATATTTTAAAATAGGTTCAACTGCTTTCTCTTAAGGTTTAATATGTCTTTTAAAATAAAAAAGTGTGTATTTTCCATGATTCTAGTACCCTTGCAGAATTTAACCTGAGTTCTTTAGGATGTTCACTATTTGGGTATTTATGTCATAACTGCTTATGTCCCATATAGGACTTGCTCTTTGCAAGCCATTGTGTTTGTCTGTGTCTATAATGTCTGTGACCTGTTGCTGTTAGTTTCTGGAGTTTTTCAGCTGTAACTAATTGAACAGCAAGTAACCTTGCAGTTGAAAGCAAACAAAGAAACAAACAAACAAATATCACATGAAATCTGTAGTTTGTCTTAGCAGCTCAACAGGGTTAGACACTTTTAGTAGTTATCTTGACCTCTTCTATATAGCAACAAGGTAGTTACAACCATCATATCACCTTCCAAGCAAGAATACACAGCTAAATTTTGTTCTCCTCTCAGAGGTCTCCAGACTTTTTCAAGTGAGAAGTTAGGAAAAAGCTGTTTGACTTTTTAATTGTTTTAGATATAAACAAATATATGTCTATAAAGTATTTATAAAAATATAATATACACATTTAATAAAAAATATTTTATATATATTATCTTCAAAATTTTTAAATTCTTCTAATGGAAAAAATAGAGAAGGAAAACCTCTGTCTAAAAACTTCATGAAACTGTCAAATTTTTGTTAATTTTTCCTATCTGGGAGGTTTTAAGAGTATGTCTTTTTAATGAATGCATCAAAAAGTGTGGAATACAATGGAATACTATTTAAAAACCAAAAAAGATAAACTCATGCTATTTGCAGCAACATTATGGAGCTGGACGGGATTATGCTTAGTGAAATAAGTCAGAAAGAAAAATAAAAATATTAGATCATTTCTATTATAGGAGTAATATAGGGAAACTGAACAAAGGTTAAAAAAAGAGACAAAGCTAGCAGGTAAATAATATATCAAGACATACAGCAGGGGAAGGAGAGGCAGAAGGGAGGGACAAGCACAAGAGATTATAGTGATGATTCATGCATGATGTGATTGTTAATGGGGATGACACCCAAGCAGAGAAATCAAATATTACAAAAAAAAATGAATAGTGATGCAAGAAAAAAAGAATAGTAATGTCTACTCATACTGTGAGAAATTGGTGACATTCATTTGAATGCCAGTTATACTAAGAACAGATTTTGACAGTTAGTTTTTTCAAAGCTAAACGTGCTGTTGTTATCTATGATAGGCAGTAATATGTTTAGGTGAATTCAGGAAAGATTAGAGTCCACCAATTAAAGGCCCAGAAGTTTCTCCTGTATATATCTTTGAGACTTAAGTGAAGTCAGGAATTCCTGTCATACATAAACTAGGAAAGAGATTGCCATTTGTGTGTGTGTGTATGTGTGTGTGTGTGTATAAAATTGGGGGAAAAGTAATAGAAAACAAAGATTTCATTTTGTTACTCTTTTGTATATAGCAAATCTCAATGTCTCCAGATCTTGGTCAGGATGTCACTGTAAGAATAAGGAGAGAATTTCAGTACTGAATAGGTGACATTTTGGGGACACCCATTTACTTGCAGCTACCTGGGACTACAATTTTCAGCATGCCATGAACTGTACTTCCTGAATGGAGACAGCTGGGAAAGAGAGCTGGCTATGTCAATAGAAGTGGAACCAAGGTGGAAGGGGAGACTTGTGCAGAAGAGACATATGGAGAAACTTGGAGAAGTGAGAGACAGATGGTGAGGTTATTCGTGGACTTTGTCAAAGACAATGGCAGCCCTTATCTTGACTTGTGATAGATTGTATAGCACATTTTGAATTTTGGTTCTTGTCTTCTGTTCTAGCTCTCTGGGACCTGCCTAACCTCTTTCTTGTGATTTTTCAACTAAGTTGCCTTGGAATTGTGGCAATTTTCAGACCTCAGGCACAACTGTGGGACAAAATTTTTTCGCTGGGCATTTGCTTAGAAGGAATCGGTAATTTTGGGAGTTTGATTGAGAATGTTATTTGAAATCCATTCTCTCTCCTCCATTCTCTCTCTCTCTTCTCCCTTTCATACTAAGACTATGCTTTCTTTGCCACTGTGCATTTTAAATGAAGAACCCTTGTAGAAAGAGCACCCTTTCACAGCTTTAGGTTACTGGGTTCCTCCCAATTGCAAGATCACACACTGAAATCCAAGAAACGTATTACGTAGCACATACTCATACTAAAATTATTCATTGTTTAAGAAATGAGTTCTGAGTCCAAATTGTATATTTCTTTAATACAGTCTTATATGATTTGATTTTCCTTGTCAGTTCTTCATTTTGTGATTTTATTTATGAAATGTCTTGCAGCTATAGTCATTTTCCATTTCCATTCTAAATTCCATTCTACAAATGGTCACATGCCCCTTACTTCGTTTTTTTTTTTTAACCTGTTGACCATGCATTGAGGAAAAACTATGCTCAACATTTATATTATGAGCTCACCTCACAAACACATGCCTATGTAAAATGGATGACTTGGAGCTGTCAATCAGGTTAGATTTCTGAAGGCACACAATGCCATCTTTAATTTTACCAGGTATTTCCATTATTTAGGATTTAATATAATCTCTTACTGATTGACCTTTAAAAATTTTCACTGACAAAATAATCTGACTGTCAAATTTTATTCCTTTACTCATCAGCATTTTAATGATAATCTACTTATCTCCATGCAGGTAGAGTTCTTGAGGGGTGAAATATATCTCAAGCATAGAATGGCAAGAACTGTAATAATGATTCATTTTATGTCAGAATCTCCTTTTTAACTCATAATTAGTGTTGTTCCTTTGAAAAACAATGCTGACACTAAAAGGAATAAATATTTCTTCAATTATATTTTTAATGTATTTGATAAGTTCCTGTAAGTAGTAGAGTACTTGGATAACACCATTTTCTGTTCTATCAATTTGCATAATCCTCTTGCTAAAGAATATAAAAATCTCTGAACAAGAAATAGGTAGACTTCACTTCATCAATTATCATCATGAATATGAGTTTTTTTCAAAATTAAAATATGATCATCCTGCTTCAAATAAACTGAGGGTTCTTTCAGCAAAATTTGGTAAATTGGGTCAAAAGACTTTTGATTTTGAGAGATGTGAATACAACATAACATCAACAAAAATCACATAAGACCTGTAATTTCTTAGTTAAAACAATATAGATGTTGAAATTAGAGAAGCAATTCAGGTAAAAGTCTTTGATATCAATAGAAAGTATGTTGGATATTGTCTGAGCAGCATTGGCATAGTAGAGATAAGGCAGATGACACTGTCTATGCAAACAAACTTGGCTCCACTTTGAAAACACATTGTACCTTCATGCAAGCTTCCACCAAATGTTTATTCTGTCAAAAGTAGTACATTTATATTAGCTCCTAATTCAATAAAGAACTTTCTGCAAAATATGTTATTAAATTCTCCACTGAGTGACATGTGAAGAAGCCATGGATGCTTCTCAGCCTTGGATTTGTACCAGGGACTTGGGGACATGGACGAAGATACTTGAAAGAGATGTGGATAAGAGACCTATAGGGAGGCTAAAAATGACATCCTTTATCATGATTTTGATTTTCCCTCCAGATTTGCCTGGTTTATTCTGCCCCTTTTCTATGGGCCTCCACCAGAAGATGCCTTAGATTTGTTGCAAGCTTTCAGCCCTACTTTGGGGCAAACGGGGTTGGTTGAACATTTATTCAAAAGGGGAGGGGCAACTTGGGTGTTTAATTAGAAACTATTCTACCTATATTATTTCTCATTTCTTCATTGCATTGCACATAAGTTGTCTATCTACTGGACATGAATTATATTAAAGTCATTTTCTACTGAAGGTCTTATGCACTAGGGTATGTTTTATCTTGATGTGTCAGATGGGAACCTATTTAAAACAGGCAGGGTTGGGGATCCCAGAGTGCCCCTCATTCTGCATCTTCTCAGACTTCAGTAGGATTAGTGTGTATAGAGAAAGAAGAGAAAACAGGGTAATAGATTCCCAGTGAAATACCCAATGTCACCATCCCTTCTGAATAAATGCCCAGCCCAACAGGAATGGTCTGAAGCAGGGCCACTGTGGCTCAAAGGCTTGCCACAAGTCTAAGGCATCCTCTGGTGGGGAACCACAGCAAAGGAACAGAAAGGGCCAGACAAGTCAGGGATGAATGTAGGAAAATCAAAGTACAAGTCAAGTTAAAGGTTGTTGTCAGCCTCCCCATGTTTCTCTTACGCACTTCCAAGTGTCTCTACATGTCTAGACTCCACCTGTCTCCTTCCATGTCCCTGATATGAGTTTCTCATGCAAATTCACAGATGAAAAGCAAAAAAGAGTTCTTCACTTCTCTCTCTCCAAGTCTTCTTCAGCTTCTCCTCCCTGATGAGCTCCACCCTTCATTAGGAGAGGCAGGAAGCTTGGAACCTCCCTTTTTATAGAGGTAACACTCTGAAACACTATTATCACTTCTTTTGTAAAAGGGAGAGCAGTGATTGCTTCTTCATTTAAGAAAAAGGCAAAAGCTTTGGACATGATGTTCTTTTTCCATTAAGAGTTGAAAGACAGGTAAAAGCAAACATTTCTCCCCATCTTCAGGGCTCTCAGTATTCTCAATCCATTGCAATCTGCATTCATTAATAGTAATACATCTCCCAAGTGTCACAAGGTTTTGATTTACCTCTTTTCCCCATACTAATGTGTTAAGATGTGCAGTCTATATTTACTGAGAAAAATCTATCAGACTCTTTTTGGGGAAATTAATCTGTAAGATTTCTGTATTTTACTGAAGAAACTGAAACATTTGGGAGTATCCTGACAAAGGCAACACAGGAAGTGGGGTCCAACTATGAAACACAGGACATACACATATTACAGGACAGGGTGAGGGGCACCCCAGAATCCCCATTCACCACATCAAGATATATATTCTGTAGTCCATAAGGTCTTCAATAGAAAATAACAGCAACACAATTAGTGTGCAATATAGAGACAAGAAGAAAAAAGTATAGTTAAAATAATTAACATCTCTATGCAAACAAGTACAACAACCTGGAGGAGATGGACAGATTCTTAGAAAGATACAACTAACCAAAATTGAACAAAGAAATAGAGAACTTAAACAAACCAATCACAAGCAGTCAACAAAACTCTCCCTAAAAACAAAAACCCAGGACCAGACAGCTTCACAAACAAATTCTACCAGACATTCAAAGATAAAATAATGCCTGCACTACTAAAACTTTTCCAAAAAATTGAAAAAGAAGCAAAACTGCCAAACACATTCTATGAAGCAAACATTACACTCATATCAAAATCAAATAAAGATGGCACTAAGAAAGAAAACTATAGACCAATTTCCCTAATGGACACAGATGCAAGAATTCTAAACAAAATCTTGGCAAACTGAATCTAACAGTGCATAAAAAGGATTATCCACCATGACCAAGTAGGATTCATCTCAGGGCACAAGGATGGTTCAAATATCCGAAAAACAGTCAGCATAATCCACCACATCGGCAAAGAGAAAAACAAAATCCATATGATCATATCAACAGATGCAGAAAAAACATTCAATAAAGTCCAACACCCGTTCATGATAAAAAGTCTTGAAAAATTGGGGATAAAAGGAACATATCTCAATATAATAAAAGGCATGTATGATAAGCCTGCAGCAAATGTCCTAAAAATTAAAACCATTTAAATTAAAATCTGGAACCAGGCAAGGATAGCCACTCTCCCCACTACTTTTTAACATTGTACTGGAAGTTTCAGCTATGGCAATAAGGCAAGAGAAAGACATAAGAAGGATACAAATAGGGAGAGAAGACTTGAAGCTACCATTATATGCAGATGATATAATTCTCTATGTAGAGAACACCAAAAAAAATCCCCAGAAAAACAACTTGAAACAATAAACCAGTTCAGTAAAGTAGCCAGTTACAAAATCAACACACAGAAAACAGTAGCTTTCTTTTTTTTTCTTTTCTTTTTCTTTTCTTTTCTTTTCTTTTTGAGACTAGGTCTCGCTACTTTTGCCATGGAACCACAGGCTCACATTGCCCAGGGTACCACGGACTCAAGCAATCTCCAGCCTCAGCTTCCCAAGTGGCTGGGATTACAGGCGCGTGCCACCACACCCAGCTGTTTTTTGGAACTAGGTCTCGCTACAGGCCTCAGGTGGGACTTGAACCATGATCCCTAGCCCCGGCCGCTTCATAGGCTGAAACTTACAGGCATAGTAGTTTTCTTATACACAGTAAGTCAGGCAGAAGAAGAAATTTAAAAAACCATTCCATTTACCATTGCACCAAAACATACCTGGGAATAAACCTAACAAAACAAGGGAAAGAGCTAGACAAAGAAAACTTTGAAACATTGCTAAAAGAGATAGAATAAGATAAGGAAACAGAAGACATTCCCTGCTCATGGACTGAAAGAATCAGCATCATCAAAATGGCCATCTTACCAAAAGCAATCTACATATTCAACACAATCCAAATAAAAATTGCAATGATATTTTTAAAGAGAACAAAAATTAATGAAATTCATAAGGAATAACAAAAGACCTCAAATATCAAAAAGCCTCCTAACCAAAAAAAGGGAATGGAGATATTACTAGTCCACAATTCAAACTATACTACAAAGCCATAGTAATTAAAACAGCATGGTACTGGTACAAAAACAGACAATAAGACCAATGGAATATAATTTAGTGCCTAGAAATAAAACCACACATATATAGCCAATTAATCTTTGACAAAGGAGTGAAAAACTTACATTGAAACAAGGACAGCCTCTTCAATAAATGAGGCTGGGAAAACTGGACCAAGACACACACACAAAAATGAACCAAGACTCCCTCATACCATGTACAAAAAACAACTCAAAATTGATAAAAGACTTGGATATAATACCTGAAACCAAAAAATACATTGGGCAAAACCCTCCATGAATTACACTTCAGAAATTACACTTCAGAAATCCACTTCTGGGCACATTTATAGCTGGCAAAAAACTGAAGGAAAACTTAAACAGCTGGGACTACATCAAACCAAAAAGCTTCTGTACAGCAAAAGAGACAACAGACAAAACAAAAAGAGACCCAACCAAGTGGGAGAAAAGTTTTGCCCTCCACAAAAATGATAAGGATTTGATAACAAAGATCCACAAGAACTCAAACAACTTAACCAAAAAAACAAACAAACAAACAAAAACAAAACAAAACAAAAGGCATATTCAAAAAATGGGGAGAAGAACTAAAAAGTCACTCTTCCAAAGAGGAAATACAGATGGCCACTGGGTACATGAAAAAATGCTCAACATAACTAGTATCCAGGGAAATGCAAATCAAACCACAATGAAACACCACCTTACATCAGTAAGAATGGCCCACAACAAAAAATAGCAGGCAAAACAAGTGGTGTGGATGTGAAGAGAAAGGAACACTTTTATGCTGCTGGTGGGAACGTAAATGGTCCAGTCACTATGGAAAGCAGTGTGGAGGTCCCTCAAACTAATGAAAATGGAATCACCATTTGACCCAGCAATCGCTCTTCTGGTAATCTACCAAAAGGAGACATCAATACTTACACAAAGAAACACCTATATTTGGATATTTATTGCAGTACTATACATAAATGCAAGGACATGGAAACAACCCAAATATTCCAAAACATACAAATGTATGAAAAAGATGTGGCATATATGCACAATGGAATATTACTCATCAATTAAAAATGTCAAATTTCATGATTTTGAGGTAACATGGTTGGACCTAGAAAAAATCATATTAGCAGAAACAAGTGAGAAAGAAAAAGACAGAAATCAAATGATTTCTCTAATATATGGGACATAGGAAACACAAACAAAAGGCCAGTAGGAAAATTCAAAGCAAGCTAATAGCAAGACTATAGTACACAATGGGGGGGTGGAAATGAGTGTGAGTAGTTAGGGGTGAACTCTGGGGAATACAAAGATGCAAAATATAAATATATATAAAAATTATTTGAAAAATAAAATAATTTCCTAATGAAGCACCCTAAGTTTCCCATCCCTTTGAGTTAAAGGGCAAACTATAGCTTCTGCCTTTTGAATTAGTGTTTTGGTATCCTTTGGGTATTTTCCCAGAAGTGGAATTGCTGGATCAAATGATAGTTCCATTTTCAGCAGCTTGAGAATCGTTCACACACCTTTCCATAATGGCTGGCCCAGTTTTCCATTCCCACCAGTAATGTAAAAGTGTTCCTTTTTCTCCAAATCCACCAACTCTTGTTGCTGCCTGTTTTTGTTTTTGTTTTTTGTTTTGTTTTGTTTTTTTATAT
Organism: Uropsilus gracilis; assembly: GCA_004024945.1. NCBI lineage: Eukaryota > Metazoa > Chordata > Mammalia > Eulipotyphla > Talpidae > Uropsilus > Uropsilus gracilis. Next base: position 22,372 of record PVHY01020609.1, read on the forward strand.
GGGTCATTCTTACTGGTATAAGGTGGTATCTCACTGTGATTTTGATTTGCATTTTCCTGATTATTAGTGATGATGTACATTTTTTTCATATGCCTATTGGTCACTTGTATCTCCTCTTTGGAGAAGTATCTTTTTAGTTCTTCACCCCATTTTTTGATTGTGTTTTTTGCTTTGCTTTCATTAAGGTGTGTGAGTTCTTTGTGGGTCTTTAATATCAAACCTTTATCACTTGTAAGGAGAGAAAATTTTCTTCTCATTCAGTTGGTTGTCTTTTTGTTTTGGTTATGTCTCTTTTGCTGTACAGAAGCTTTTTAATTTGATGTAGTCCTAGCTGTTTATGTTTTCCTTCATTTTTTTAAGCATCTGTAGATGTATCCTGAAATAGGTTTTGAGGTGTAAGTCTTGGAGTGCCTTGCCCAGACTTTCCTCTATGTATTTTATGGTTTCAGGTCTTACATCCTAGTCTTTTACCCATATTGAGTTGGTTTGTATACATGGTGTGAGGGAGTAGTCTAGATTCTTTTTTTTCATATATTGTAGTCCAATTTTCCCAGCATAATTTATTGAAGAGACTATCCTTATTCCAAGGTAATTCTTTGCTCCTTTGTCATACATTAGCTGACCATATCTGTGGAAATTTATTTCTGGCCTTTGATTCTGTTCCATTGGTCTGTGTGTTTGTTTTTGTTCCAGCACCATGGCATCTTGATTATGACTTTGTAATATGATTTAAAGTCTGGGAGTGTAAGGCCTCCATTTTCTTTCCTCTTTACCAGGGGAGCTTTGGCTATTCAAGGCTTTTTATTATCCCAAATGTATTTTAGTAATATTTGTTCTATTTCTTTGAAAAACAACATTGAGGTTTTATTGGAATTGTGTTGAATCTATAGATTGCTTTTGGTAGAATGGCCATTTATTTATTTATTTGTTTGTTTGTTTGTTTGTTTGTTTATATTTCACATCATTTCAGTCCCTGGGGGTCACCCACCACCTCCCCTTCCCACCCGCTCCAGCTGGTCCCCATTCTCCCCTTGTGCAGTTTCATTTGGTTGACCATATATTAGTGAAACCATTTGGTTTCTGTCCCTTACTATCTGGCTCATCATTTGATAATGTTAACTCTTCCAATCCATGAGCAGGGGATGTCTTCTGTTTTCTTGTGTCTTCTATTTCTTTTAACAATGTCTTATAATTTTCTTTATATGTCTTTCACATCCATGTTAAGTTTATTTCCAGGTATTTAATTTTTGTTGGTACAGTTGTGAATGAGGTAGTTTTCTTTATTTTTTCCTCAGACTGATTTTTTTGTATTTAAGAAGGCTACTGATAGTTGTTTGTTGATTTTGTAGCCTGCAAAACCTATTCAGTAAGGTTTATTAGATTCCCTTACTGAATAGGTTTATTAGATTCCCTGTAAAATATTTAGAAATATATATTTTTTACATTATCATCTGGAAATAGTGATAGTTTTACCTCTTCTTTCCCTCTTTAGATTCCTTGTATGTTCTTTTCTGCCTAATTGCTCTTATTAACTGTTATAAAATTAACATGAGATTTAACAATAAATCTAGTTAGTACTCCTAGAACTATATTGAAAAGCAGTGATGAGAGTGGACATCTTGTCTTGTTTCTAATCTCAGAGGTAAGGCTTTCAGATTTTTTCCAATTAGGATGATATTAGTGGTGGATTTGTCACATATGGTTTTTATTATGTTAAGGTACTTTCCTTCTATCCTCAGAATTTTGAGGGCCTTCATCATAAATGGATGTTGAACTTTGTCAAATGCTTTCTCAGCATCGATTGATATGGTCATGTGATTTTTCTTTTTCTTTTTGTTGATGTTGGATTTTGTTTTGTTTTGTTTGACTCTTTTTGCTTTGTTGGATTACATTAGTTGATTACATTTATGTTAATGGATTACATTTACGTGATTCTTTTTGTTTTGTTTGATTACATTAATTGATTTTTGGGTATTTGTTTCCTTGGTATAAATCCCACTTGGTCATGGTATGTTATCTTTTTGATGCATTGTTGGATTCTATTTGCTAGGATTTTGTTAAGTGTTTTGCATCTGTGTTCCTTAGGGAGGCTATTTCTTTATTTGTGTTATCTTTGTTTGGTTTTGGTATTAGTGTGATGTTGGTTTTGTAGACTGTAGAATATATTCCTTATTTCTATATTTTTAAAAGATTATTTTGTAGAATAGTCTTCCTGGTGTATTGTCCTCCTGATCATTATATAGTGGCCATCTTTGTCTTTTATTATCTTTTATAGTCTGAAGTCTATTTTATCTGATATGAATATGGTTGTACCTGCTCTCTTTTGGGGTCCATTTGATTGTAGAATTGTTTTCTAGCCTTTTACTTTCAATCTGTATTTATCTTTAGCAGTTAGGTGTGTTCCGAGAGACAGCAGAAAGTTGTTTTCTGCCTTTTAATCCATTCTGCTATTGTTTCTTTTTATTGGTGAGTTTAGTCCACCAACATTTAAGGTGATTATTGATAAGTTGCAGTCTGTACTTGTCAATTTATTTATCTCTGTTTTTTTTGGTTCAGTTCTTTTTCTTGTTCCATTCTCCCTGTTTATTCTTCTGTTGGTTTATATTTTAAGGATTCTTGTAGCATTTCTTGAAGGGGTGATTTGGTTATGGTGATTTTTTTGAGATTTTGTTTTTCTGTGAAGAACCATATTTTCCCCTCATAGACGAAGGAGAGCTTTTCAGGATAAAGTATTCTTGCTGGCATTTTCTATCTTGGAGTTTTTTGTATACCTCACTTCATTGTCTTCTTGTCCTGTGTGTCTCTTCTAAAAAGTATGAGGTGAGCCTAACAAGTTCTCCTTTATAGGTTATCTGTTTCTTGCCTCTCACCATCTTCATTGTGGAA